>OY755248.1:17402731-17467401 GCA_963576725.1 Azorinus chamasolen | reverse complement strand
CCTGTAACCCCGGGCCCATAAGTCTGTAACCCCGGGCCCATAAGTCTGTAACCCCGGGCCCATAAGTCTGTAACCCCTAACCGGGCCCATAAGTCTGTAACCCTAACTACATACATGTACGTATACACATGTATATATCAATCAATAACTATGCACAAGAATGCCATGCTATGTCGAAATACATGTAGTATATTTTCTTGGTTTTAAAGTGGAGAACTTGCAATAGATGTGATGATAATTGAACACACCTCTTCATTGGGAAACGATAAGTGCCACAAGTTACAGTTGAAATTCTCCTATCTCCAATAGATAAATACATTTAACGTATAGGCTACGTGTAAAAAGGATAACATTTCCCTAATGAATATTTATACGTGAACTGGTCACATGAGGAATATTCATTAACTTAATTTTAATAATATAAACTTTTCAAGGGAAATGTTTGCTTGGACGGATAAGGTAGAATCATTTATATAGTCTTTAAGTCTGTAAGCAAACGGAGCAGACCCTGACCAGACGGCTCCCATAGGAGCCGTCTGGTCTGGGTCTACTCTGGTTGCAAAAGCATGGACAACATTTATATGAGAGAATGTGTTAAATAACAACCACGATACGATTAGTCATCTTAGGAACAGACATAATTCTGGAATATTTCCCCCATAAAGTTCATATTCATTAAGGTTCTGTCAATTCCAGTTGATTAATTTATTCGAAAGAAAACACAAAATACACATGCACTCTTAAATATTTTAATTTGTTTTAAATAGTTGTCATATCACGCACATTACTCGTAAGCACACTCTGTAACACTTTTAACCCATTACCTCATAAGCTATTGTTTAGATACAACCTCTTTGAATATATCTACCAAAAAGGAGCATGAACTAAAGAAAAGGAAAATTTTAGAATTTTGTAGTTTGAAACCATTGTGGTAAATAAAGCATTTGCTCCTATAGGAGCAAATGCTCTATTTATCACAATGGTTTCACAAAGTGACTTTTACAGAGTCGTCAAAAGTCGTCAATATGAGGGAATGGGGCAAAAGTCGTCAATATGAGGGAATGGGCAAAAATCGTCAATATGAGGGAATGGGTTAACTGATAGCGTCGCTTTTTGACGCCTTTACAAACAGTGAAGAACCAGATCAGCCGGCTTCTGTATGAGGCGCCTAATCAATGTCTCCTCTATCGGCTTGTATAATAATATAAATCTGATTCTACAGTTTCTGTCATGGCCAACAATTCATGTACCAATATTCCATTATTAAATTAATCTTATTAATATTATTTAACATGATGTCATTAATTATTGCATGAATATGCATCAGGTAGGGTCTGAAACAGAAGACTGGTCACACAAAAAATGTCAAATAGACAGCTGGTGAAATCGGGATTTTCAAAACAGTGTTTTTACAGATGAGGTGCAAAGTAAAAGAGAAAAAACAATGTCATTAATGATTCAAAGGCTGCTCTGTTTGCGTATGTCATACAATAGATCGAATTCTACATTGTTTCTCGTGGCCGTGTTCCAATGCAATTAAAACATATTTTAATGTGTTTCCTACATGAATATATGTACATATGTACTCATTAGATAAATGGATGAATGGCATTAGAGAGGCGCCCACTTTGTAAAACTTAGAACATCTTAACCCTTTACTCTTTTCCGAGTCTTTGCTAACAGGACAGTTCCCGATCAGACGGCTCCTATATGAGCGTCTAATCGGGGTCTACTCTGTTCGCTTATGAAATAATATAGATATGATTACAGTTTCTTACTGGGTCCATGCTTATAAAACGTTTTAGTTGAGTCTGAGTTCGTTCTCAAGCTTTTGATTGGTCAGATTTGAGTTCTCAAGCTTTTGATTGGTCAGATTTGAGCCATAGGCTCAAATCTGACCAATCAAAAACTTGAGAACGAACTCAGACTCAACTAAAAGTTTTATAAGCATGGACCCAGAGCAAACATTTCCCATGTTCATATGACATTATCAAAATGAATCTAATTAATATTCATGGTGCATGTCGTTTATTTCATGGCATAAAGAGTCAGCATAATTATATCTGAGTTTTAGGTAAATACAATAGTTTTACATCATAAAGCATATAACATTTTCAGTTTCAGTTCTTTATCATAAAAAGAAGTTTTGTAACAGGTATTAGTCAATTGTATTTATATACGAGGGCTATCCAGAACAACATACATTTGAGAAATTTACTGGTTTTGAGAAATACAAAATAAATCCCTGTCATATCTGGGATTACGCAAATATAATGATGCTTCGGGGCTCTTGTTCAGTCTTAAGTCTCCGTGATTCTGTTAATTAAACACGGATGTGTCAGTTTCTTTTCTTGTCTGACGTGAAGCGCTTGCGACAGTAGGACGTGCCATCTTACGGCTAAATTTACCTAAAGTCCCGTGTAAATAATTGATAAACATCTTATCACAAGTACCCACTTTACCACTGTTTCTTGTCTTTCCGATAATTTCAGCATCTTATTTCCACCTAATTTGAGATGACCGTTAAGGTATTAAAATAAATCCGATTGGGTGTCCGTATTTACCGGAAGCAAATGGCGGGCACGCGACATTATGCAAATTTATTTCAAGCACGTGAGATTATTTGCATAACGGCTACTGTCCAAATGTTTGACGTGGGATTTCCATTGTCTGTCCCGTTTGAATCTGGACACTAAAAGAAACTTTTCAACGTGAACAAACAAACCATCAGCACCCCCTTATTTGGGATTCATTTAAACCTGCACGATGGATGTGAGGGATCCGGATAGAATGGGGCTACCATCAGCATTTGTTCAAACAGAACAGATCATCTTATACACACAAATTTCACTCGGACATAGGGGTCATATTTCTGGCAATTTATTATTGGAGAAAACAAATCTTATTAAAATTTCAAAAGAGGAAATTGATCGCGAGAGATAAAACATCCTACTTTGATCATATTAGATTACTAGATCGTCTCATGGCATTTGACACGTCTTCACTTTCAACACACTTTAACAGTTAACACTTTGTTGGGTGTATACAGACTGGTGAAACGCCAATGTACGACTGTCAGGTACTCAGACAGGTCCAGTGTCTTATTGGTGCGTGATCAGATTCAACAGAATAAAGTTTTTAATACAAAATCCCAATATTTCCTTACAACATTTGTATTTCAGTCCTTTACCTCATATTATAAACGCATTTTATCTACTATTATAAACGTATTTTCACACATTTGCAAACAGAGTAGAACCTGATCAGATGGCCATTATAGGAGCCGTCTGATCAGGATCTGCTCTTTTTGTATTTAGCATGATATAGCTCTGATTCTAGTTTTAGTCAAAATCAAAAATGTCCTTGAAAACGTTTATTATAAAAAATACAGCTAATAAATATTCATGATTTCATTATTTCTTACATGAAAACTGAACAGGGGTTAACAAAACAGCAAACGTTCTAAGTTCTATTTGAATACACCTTAGCATTACATATTCCTTAACGCATTATCCCCTAGTGACGCATTTTGCGCATCTATAAAAGTCACTTTATGAAACCATTGTGATAAATAGAGCATTTGCTCCTATAGGAGCAAATGCTCTATTTATCACAATGGTTTCAAACGACAAATTATGATTTTTTTCCTTTTCTATAGTTAATGCTCCTTTTCAGTAGATTCATTCAAAGAGGTTGGGTCTAAAAATAGCCTATGAGAGAATGAGTTAACTTAGTTATTTATATACTCTTAAATTGTCAACCCATTTACGGACGCCTTAATATAGCTTACATACACGTATATACATAGCCCTTAACTTAGTTATTTACGTATACCCTAGCCTTACATGTATATTCCTTAACATAGTTATTTATATACTCATTAACCTACCCCTTAACTTAGTTGTTTACACATAATATATTCATTAACCCTTTTCTTCATGTGAACGCCTTTTCACGCATTTGCAAACAGAGTAGACCCAGAACAGATTGCTCCTATAGAAGCCGTCTGATCAGGACCTTCTCCGTTTGCTTATGAAACTAAATTATATCTGATTCTAAAGTTTCTACTAATAGTTTCGAAACTGTTCGAAAACAGGCCGATAATATTTTGCTGTGAAACAAAACTATTAAGTATGGACGACAACGATTTGTTTTGTATCTTAAGGGCATTTTTCGATGTAGATGGAATTGACAATCTTTATAAGAATATTTAAATATAACCACTACACCATGTGTTATGTGTGTTTATTGTAGAGGCAATCACTTTAACCCTTTACTCCATAAAGACACCTTTCTATGCCTTTGCAAACAGAGTATACCCTATAGTAGCCGTCTGATCAGGAGCTGCTCTGTTTGCTTATGATATAGTATAGATATGATTCTACAGTTTCTGCCACATGGCCAACAGTTCATGTGTCCGTGTGTTGTTATGACAATTAACCCATTCCCTCATATTGACGACTTTTGACGACTCTGTAGAAGTCACTTTATGAAACCATTGTGATAAATAGAGCATTTGCTCCTATAGGAGCAAATGCTCTATTTATCACAATGGTTTCGAACTACAACATTCTAAAATTTTACCTTTCTCTAGTAAATGCTCCTTTTTGGTAGATTCATTCAAAAAGGTTGGGTCTAAAATAGCCTATGAGGTAATGGGTTAATCTAATTAATATTGATGATGTCATCATTTTTCACATGAATATTCATGGATTAAAGAGTTACGACAGGTTCTACTCTGTTGTTTAAATAAATGTACACACTGTATGTTATGCTGTTCTAGTTTGACATGCATCTATCTATCTACTGCATTTTTAGCAGTAATTCAACTTCATGTTTGTTTATTTCATTGGTATCATCAGAGGTCAAGATATGAAGCGTAGATTAACCCTTTCCATTATATAAACGTGTTTTCACGCATCTGCAAACAGAGTAGACGCAAATCAGACGGCTCCTAGAGGAGCCGTCTGATCAGGGTCTGCTCTGTTTGCTAATGGAATTTGATAGATGTGTTTCTTTTGTTCCTAAAATGGCTAAAATGTTTCACCTTCCACATTTCATTATAACTATTTTCTCCATGAATATTCAATGGGTAATGAAATTTGTAATAACCATAGAACAGGGAAAGGGTTAAACCATTTTCAAGAATAACTCCTTTATTTCTCCACCAAACCGTATGGTGTGACCACTCTTTAGAATCGCCTCGAAGACACCATAGGGTTTGGTGGAGAAATAACGATTTTAGTATCTGAGTACACACATTTAACTGTTGCTCTGTAAGATCATTATCAAGTATTAAATCCAGAAGTACTTTTGATTTGAATATTAATGTAACAACAAATGTTTAATTGAAAACATTATCCTCCTGTGATTTGTCATGCAAATGAAACACTATCGTTTTCCCTCTTAAAGCCCACTTAAAGATATTGCCAGTTTTGTTGCCTGTCCCACTTTACTAAACAATTTGTTCACCAATCTTTGTACAAAAGTGTCTGAGTGTTAATGCAGTCAGCCAGGCAGTTTTCATTCCCATCTTTGTTCATTTGAATGCCTGGATAATATATTGTAAATGACCGTGAAAATCGCCCCCCATTGTCCTAGTGCGCCTCAAATGTTTCTTTGCTTTTTGTATGGTTGCTAATTGTCGGAATTTTCTTCATTTTCCTTGACAACTCTGAATTTCAAACTCCCCACGTTTCTCCCAATTCCACTGTTTACCGCGTAGTCAATTATCCAGGTGATATTTTATACAATATAGGCGTTGGCGGGCTAATTTCAGACCATTGGGACTCTTAGAGAAGGACAGTGGATTTCATTTTGTTAACTTTAACAATTAAACTTCATTTAAATATTCATACTTCATATAAAATGCTTAAGTCGACCTGACTGACATCTCCAAACAGTTCAGATGTAGAAGAAACCATGCATCTCACTATGGTGCCAGCTGTTTTAGTACACCGTCTATAGTTTCTAAACAGACACTTAACCCACTCCTTCGTATAAACGTGTTTTCACGCATTTGCAAACAGAGTAGACCCAGATCAGACGGCTCCTAGAAGAGCCGTCTGATCAGGGTCTGCTCTGTTTGCTAATAAAATTTGATAGATCTATTTCTTTACTTTCTAAAATGTCTACAATGTTCCACCTTCCATATTTCTTTATACCTATTTTGTTAATGACTATTCAGTAGGTATTGAAATTTGGCCTAAATACAGAACAGGGAAATGGTTAAACATTAATAGACTATAAAACTTTACCCAAATATGTATTAGGAGCATGCATCAAACCCCCTCAAAACCGGGCGTTAGAATAAGTATCAATGCGGTCTTTCAGACAGGTGGAAGCTTAATGCAGGTTGAACGTAATGCAGAAAGCTTCAAAAGGAGTTTTCTGCATGACTTTCACATTGCATTAAGCAATCACCATCTGCCTAAAAGACATAAATTGTTCTGTCACAAAGTTCTGGATTAGAGGGGTTCTACTGTATGTATTTTCATTTTAGCAAGTGCGTTACATCGATCTGAAAGGTGAAAATATTATTATGGCCAAAATAGAATGAATATTTGAGTCTCAAGTGGGAGGTGTAGGTTTTGATAGAGTTCTGTCTCGTCATGTAAGCTTTAACTAATTCCCTCATATTGACACATTTTCACTCTTCATGTTTCCTCTGTAAAAGTCACATTTAGAAACTATTGTGATAAATAGAGCATAAGCCCATATAAGAGCCAATGCTCTATTTATCCCAATGGTTTAAAAACTACACAATTCTAAAACTTTCCATTTCTCTAGCAAATGCTCCTTTTCAGAATATTTATTCAAAGAAGTCGGTGTTAGAACAGCCTAAAGATGAGGGATGGGTTTAATTTCTTGATATTCGATTGTGTGTATAATGTATCGGGAATAAATTCTGAAATACATGTATACAAAATGTACTCCAAAATCTACCTACATCTGTCTACCATGCCTCTAACCCCTCTACAATGCATTTGGATCCAGTTACGCTCCTGTTTAGGGCGAAGGTCTGTACGGTTTGCACATGTCCCTTGTATGGACCATAGTCACAAGTAGGTTGTTATATACAGTTAAACCTCTCTAAATTTACTTTTTAACTTAATGAACTTCAGTCTTGGAGACATGTCAGTTTAATACAGGATAAACAGTCCTGCACAAACGTCCCAAATGATGTTTCTGTGTGACCTTCACCCTGAATTAAACAGCCATTTGCTCTAACATGTCTAAACCCTTTCCTTCGCATTAACACCTTTTCATACATTTGCAAACAGAGTAGACAAAGATCAGACGGCTCCTATAGGAACCGTCTGGTCAGGGACTGCTCTGTTTGCTAATGTAATTTGATAGTTCTGTTTCTTTCTAAAATGGCTACAATGTTCTACCTTCCATGTTTCATTATAACCTTTTTTGTCTATGACTGTTCAGTAGGTATTGAAAAAAATATCAGAATTGGGTTAAGTATTATAAGAAGTATATGAACATAATACTTGTTTTGCCATGCCAGAAATTGCAGAATAAGATCTTAACTAGTCCAAATAAACAAATTGAACAGACCTTGATCAGGCGAAAAATAATTGTAAAGTTTTGAAACCAGTGTGATAAATAGAGCATTTGCTCCCATATTTATCACAATGGTTTCAGAAAGGCGCCAATAAGGGTGAATGGGTTAACACATAAAATGATGACATACAAACAGCAGTAGATATTCAGATGTTCTGTAACATGTAATCTAGCCAGCAGGTCCTGTAGGAGAACGAGAACAAGACATTGTACCGAGTCTGAACACAGCAGTACCTCTTTAACCATTTCTCTGTTGAATATTCATGTAAAAATAACAACATCCCGGATATTTATAAGCTGAATTTTTATAATGGCATATTTTGGTATTGGAAGAAACTGTATAGACAAAAATATTATCATTGCATAAGCAAACAGAGCAGACCCTGATCAGTCGTATCCTACATGAGCCGTCTGGTCTGTGTCTACTCTGTTTGCAAAGGTGTGGAAAGTCGTATCTATGGGGGAAAGGGTTAATTATTGTTTACCAAAGTTCAGTTTAGAAAGGGGTTACTGCATAGTGTTTTATTCTTCATTCAATTTTCATTTTCCAGAACATGGATGTCGTTTCCGTTTCGGTTTCCTTTATTTGGCCACTCGATGTTGAGTCAGCTGTGTATTGGGTATGTAATGTCTAATAATGACACGTGTTCGTTATTGATCCTTTATATGAATATTCATAATATAAAGTCATGAATATCAATTAGATGGGGTTTTTTTTCTAACGGTATATCAATACAGGGACTTTAGCGATGGTAGAAACTGTAGAAACAGGCCTTTAACCATTTCCCTCATATAAACGTGTTTTCACGCATTTGCAAATAGAGTAGACCCAGACGGCTCCTAGAGGAGCCGTCTGATCAGGGTCTGCTCTATTTGCTAATAGAATTTGAAATATCTGTTTCTTTGCCTTATAAAATGTCTACAATGTTCCACCTCCAATATTTCGTTAGAACTATTTTGTTAATGAATATTCAGTAGGTATTGAAATTTGACCTAAATACAGAGCAGGGAACCAGGGTTAGTATAATTTCATACGTATACAGAGCAGAATCTGATCAAACGGCTTCTACATGAGTTGTCAGACCTGTGTCTACTCGGTTTGCAAATGCATTAAATACGTTTGTATGAGGTAAATGGTTAAGAGACAATGTATGCAATGGGATGCACTGTTCCTGGAAATTCAAACCCAAACTAGTATTGTAAGAGACATTCTAGCCCTTTGCACCTGAAAGGTCAAAATAGAATGACCTATGGTATTTAACGATTGACTCCAATCAGTATGAAAGTCTTAGACATATGGAGGGTTTGAACGACAAACAGTGTAGTTCCTGGCCGGAGAACTCCTCTATGAACCATCTGATCTGTTTCTATACTGTTTTAAAAAGCCAGTACACTCGTTTTCCACATTCAAAGGGTTAAACAGAATTTCACTCTCCTCAGCTTTCAGTCTGTCATAAGAAGCCTGGACTATATCAGAAAATGTCATCGATCAACTTTTAAGTTGCAGAGTATCGGTTTAATATACAGTTAACCCTCACTAAACCAGAGGTTAGAATTAGTATGGTTCAGTGGCTGTCTGTGAGCCAGTTTATGCCGGTTGAAAGTATTACAGAAAGCTCCTGTGTGAGCTTTTTGCACGACCCACCCTGCATTAAGCAGCCATCTGAGTTAAAAGACTTAAATTGCTCTTTATCAAAATTCCGGTTTAGAAGAGTTTTACTGTATTGTAAAATTCCCCGAAGTGAAAACCTAAACGATGTCAAAGTCTGGGTAATAAAAGGCAGGTGGTAGCTTAATGCAAGACGAAAGTAACATTTCCAGATAGCTCCTGTATGAGCTTTCTGTGACACGTTCGCTCTTTGTAAAGCAACACCAAATAAACACGCACCAATGTTGTTTTTTCTTCCATTTATTGGTCGCTCTATAGTCTGCACTTTGCATGTACTGAGTTTGTCACACGTTATGGACATTTTGTAAAATGTTTTCGTAAATATAGTGATGGTACCTGATAAATATTTTGCTTGTAGAAAATAAATGGCTGCAACAATGATGATCCTCGAGCAGGTTAACCTTCAGCACGTTACGGGATGTTCTGCGGGTTTGGATACACATGTAACACATATGTGGTCGAGTAAATATGTATCTAACCAGGGTCTAACGGTGTGGCACTCGGTGAGTTTGTTCGTAGAGGAAGACAATGTAGAATCTATAGCCCATGTTGAGTCAAGTTTTCAGAGAGCGAAAAGCTAGTTAACCCTTTACCTATTTAACCCTTTCACCGCCAATGTCGCATAAAAATTCGCCATAAAAATTTGGGAAAATGTTAACCTTTTATTCAATGAGTAATTATGTAAGAATAATGACATTATGAATATTTTATTAATTGTTACAATAGCACATAGAACAGATTTGTTTTATCATGGCAGGAGCTGTCGAATCATATCTATATTATTTAATAAGCAAACAGAACAGTGCCTGATCAGGCGGTTGAGTTAGGCCAAATTTTAACCCTTTCGCTGCCAAACTCTGTCTTCTGCTAACTTAGTCGTCTGCTACAAATTTTCATTTTTTGGATTTTCTTCATTTTTGTTTCAAAAACATAGTAACAGTAACAAACAGTTTGGATCCTGATGAAACGCCGAGTTACTCGGCGTCTCATCTGGATCCAGACTGTTTGCATAGGTAATCACATATCCGGCATTGGCAGTGAAAGGGTAAATACCTACTGAATATTAATTAACAAAATAGTTAAAAGAAATATCGAAGGTGGAACATTATAGGCATTTTAGAAAGTAAAGAAACAGATATATCAAATGTTATCAACAAACAGAGCAGACCCTGATCAGACGGATCCTCTAGGCGCCGTCTGATCTGGATCTACTCTGTTTGCAAATGCGTGAAAACACGTCTTTATGAGGGAAAGGCATATAAAAGCATATTCGTGTAGTATAGTTAAAGGTTAATCCCGTAATGACGACAAAGGGTTACAATGTAACTCTATTCGCTGTCAAGTCTTCAGTTTTCATTGTTGAATTTTCTTCTCGTTTTTGCTTCAAAATTATAATCATAACGTCAGACCGTTTAGATCCCGATGAGACACCGTGTAAACCGATATTCCATCTGGATCTAAACTGTATTCGATGGTGATCACAGATCCGTACTTGGCAGTGAAATAATTGGCCCTTAATCCTTTCCCTGTTCAATATTCAAGTAAGAAATAATGACATCATGAATATTTATAAGCTGAATTCTTATCGTGTAATCTTTTCAAGAAATTCGTTTGCTTTGCCAAATACTGTAGAATCAGATCTGTATCATGTCAAAAGCAAACAGAGCAGACCCTGATAAGACGGCTCCTGTAGGAGCCGTTTGATCTGGGTCTACTCCGTTTGCAAATGCGCGAAAAGGCATTGATATGAGGGAAAGGGTTAAAGATCCGTCTACGGTAGTGACAGAGTTAACCTTTAACCCGGTAAGCTGGCTTGATTGGCATTTGTAAACAACGTTGTGTTCAGATGAAGCGCTGGGTGGACCGGTGTCTCATCAGACTCCGTGCTGCTGTTTTATACAGGGCCAATAGTTTATTTAAGAAAACTGCTCCTAATCAGAGGTGGAACAAGCATAGTTTTTTTACAGCAGGTCAAGAAATATAGCGATCCAAACGTTTATACGAGCAGTCAGTGGTCAGTATTGACCAGTGACCACCTGGTCCTGCAGCGACAACTAATTACAGCCGACCATTGTCCACCGATACCTTGATTAAGATTCCAATCAACAAGAACAATGACGAGCAATTATCTTTGACCGTTCCCGGCGGACGCATAGTCCCTTGGAGAGCATTGACCATTAATCTAAAATAGCACTTTCAGCATCCCATGTCTGCAAATATTTTAGTGAGTGGACTACTGTAAAACCTCTCGATTACAGCCACTAAATTACATCAAGTATGTTGTGTTAAAGGCAGGATCGTTCTGTTTTACTTTCACCTTGCTTTAAGCAGTCACCTGCCCTAAATACCAACTAATTAGCACAATTTAGTGGCCGTTATAGAGAGGTTTTACTGTATATCGGTGTTTAACTATACAGTTGACTCAGTATGAAAGGCTTAAGCCTGCTTGAGGATTTTGAATGACAATCAGTGCAGACCTATCAGAGCGCTGCCCAACGTCTGCACTGTTTGCAAACGACAACGCATGTGTGTCCTCATATAAACGTGTTTTCACGCATTTGTAAACAGAGTAGACCCAGACCAGACGGCTCCTAGAGGAGCCGTCTGATCAGGGTCTGCTCTGTTTGCCAATGGAATTTGATTCATAAAAAAATATGTTTCTTTAGTTTCTAAAATGGCAACAATGTTCCACCTTCCATTATTTCATTATAACTAGTATTTCCATGAATATTCAGTTTTTGAAACTTTGAATATTTATAGAACAGGGGAAGGGTTAATGAAATTGACATTGCAAAGTTATCATACTTGCATGATTGAGTCGTTAAGCCATTATCCCGCCTTTTTTACCTCTTTGCAGATAGAGTAGACCCAGCTGAGATAGTTCCTGTAAGAGCCGTCGGATCAGGGTCTGCTTTGTGTGTATATGTTACAGAATTAATTATATACAGTTTGTGTCACAACAATAAATTCCTCCTTAGGTTTAATTTTTTTTATCACAGTCATTTAATTAATATTAATAATGGGCGGAGTCTCACATGAATATTAATTTAGTAAAGGATTAATGACATACACTTTTTTAACCGCTTCTTTTCGTAAACGCTTTTTTCACGCATTCGCAAACAGAGAAGGCCCAGATCAGACGGCTCCTGTAGGAACCGAGTGATCAGGTTCTACCCTGTTTGCATATGAAATAATAATAGATATGAATCTACAGTTTCTTTCATATGCCATTATAATAAATCAGTTAATAAATATTATTAATGATGTCAATATTTTGGCATGAATGCTCAACAGAGAAAGGAGTAAAGAGGTACTGCTGTGTTCAGACTCAGTACAATGTCTTGTTCTCGTTCTCCTACAGGACCTGCTGGCTGACTAACATGTTGCAGAACATCTGCATATCTACTATTTGTCATGTCATTATTTTATCCCTTTCCCTCATATAGATGTGTTTTCACGCATTTGCAAACAGAGTAGACCCAGATCAGACGGCTCCTAGAGGAGCCGTCTGATCAGGGTCTGCTCTGTTTGCTAATATAATTTGATAGATCTGTTTGTTTGCTTTCTAAAATGTCTACAATGTTTCATCTTCCACATATCTTTATAACTATTTTGTTAATGAATATTCAGTAGGTATTGAAATTTGGCCTAAGTACAGAACAGGGAACCAGGGTTATGTGTTAACCGATCCTCCACATTGACGCCTTTTTTTAAACTGTTGTGATAAATATAGGAGCAACTGGTCTTAGTGGTTTCAAACCTTCATAATTCTATTTTGTTTCCTTTTTTCCTAACTAATGCTATTTTTCAGCAGATTTATTCAAAGAGGTTGGTTCTATATATAGCTTACGAAGGAATGTGTTAACGCTTTTAGTACAAGCATTTTCGGTTGCTGGTCACATTTTCGTCTACTTCAAATTGTAGAGTACGTGTTTTTTGAATGCTTTATAAATAGATAAACAATTTCAAACAGTTTGGATCCTGATGAGTCATCGGGTTACTCGGTGTCTCATCTGGGTCCAAACTGTTTGCATAAAATACCACATTTTACCATCACTGATGGTCGACTTGATTTACACCCATAGTCTTATAATCGTCCCAATGAGTGAAGATGTGCGTTTTA
Organism: Azorinus chamasolen; assembly: GCA_963576725.1. Lineage (NCBI taxonomy): Eukaryota > Metazoa > Mollusca > Bivalvia > Cardiida > Solecurtidae > Azorinus > Azorinus chamasolen. The sequence continues at coordinate 17,454,037 of OY755248.1, read as the reverse complement.
TTTTCCGCATTTTCTAAGAAGTGTTGGTGATGGAAAATTGTATTATAAATGTATCAGATTAGTAGATAGCAACATTCAAATAGAGGTGAACTTAATAAAATACACCAGAAAAGAGTTTATCTAAATAAAAAGCAGTACACATAGTTCTATAAAACCTCGATAACTCGAATTTTAGTAATGAAGAATTCAGAGTTTTTAAGCATCTGGCGACTTAATGCAGGGCGAAAATCATTCAGAAAGCGCCTAGAAAAGCTTTCTGCACATTGTCAGCCTACATTAAGCTATGATCTGCCTTTAAGATCCAGAATATAACTTCTTGTAATGGTCGCTGAAGACTGGTTCTAATGTATTTGAGCTCCATTATGCGGGATAAACTCTGTCTACATCTATATTATAGTGCATATTTGTGATGGGAATTATAGTTACAGTAAAAAGTCTCTAAACGGGACGTTAAGTTTGTTATAAATATCGATCTTTGATACAAGTGACAGCTTAATGCAGGGTGAAAGTCATGCAGAAAGCTCCAACAGGAGCTTTCTGCATGACTTTCGCTGTGCTTTAAGCAGCCGTCTGTCTAAAGGTATATAAATTCTCCTCTACTAGAATTCCGGTTTAGAGAGGTTTTACCGTACTAACACCACTACAAATGCTCAGAAAAAAGTCTCTGTGCGATCACCGTGTTGGATTTATAGCAGACAGGATCAATCGATTTCTGTCTAAAATGATAAATGGAAGCAAGGTGAAAAAGGTCTTAAGAAACAACGACTGTATCTTTTGAACTATCAAAAAATGTCCCTTCAGCGATGGCGCCGAATAATTTTGCATGGTGTATGTACATTCGATATGTAGTGATGCTATCGTTCGTTAACCCATTACCTCATAGGCTATTTTTAGATACAACCACTTTGAATAAATCTATCCAAAATGAGCATTAACTAGAGAAACGGATTTTTTTAGAATGTTGTAGTTTGAAACCATTGTGATAATAGAGCATTTGCTCCTATAGGAGCAAATGCTCTGTTTATCACAATGGTTTCAAGAAGTGACTATGACAGAGGCGTAGAAAGGCGTATTTATGGAGTAAAGGGTTAAACCAGTACTTGATAATTCTAATTTTTACTCGTGCAAGCAGCGTAAACCCATATCTGACGATTGTCCTACGAGTTGTCTGGTTATTGCCTGCTGTTTGTTCACATGGTACAGATAATGATTGTCTACTATCTAATGTTTGACATGACAAAAAATGTTACAGTAAAACTCGATACTACGAAATTTTAGTAATAATAATAATAATAATAATAATAGACTTTATTTACAGAGGGTAACACATTTAGTGACTACTAATCTTCCATGTGGCCCTCTAATGAAGAAGTTGTGTATTGTAGGCAGGTGGGTGCTTAATGCAGCGTGATAGTCATGCATAAAGCTCCTAGAGGAGTTTGTTCACGACTTGTACGCTGCATTAAGCTGTCAGCTGTGTTAAACCTCATATTGACGACTTTTGACGACTCTATAAATGTCACTTTGTGAAACCATTGTGATAAATAGGGCATTTGCTACTATAGGAGCACATGCTTTATTTATCACAATGGTTTCAAACTACAAAATTCTAAAATGTTCCTTTTCTCCAATTAATGCTCCCTTTCGGTAGATTAATTCAATTCGGTTGTATCTAAAATAGCACATGACGTAATGGGTTAAAGTTCAATAATGGTACATGTTCGAATACTCGAGTTTTTACTGTTATTTTATAATTGTAACACAAACTAAATGTAATAATTAATGTTCAGAATGTGTGAAGTCTTGCATGAATATTGCAGCAAAGGGTTTCGATTGCTGACATTTTATTGTATATTGCTTTTTCAGATTGCAGACGAAATATCGTTAAGCAGACACGACGCTCAGGGCGTCAGTACCGAAATTTGTCTTGAAGCATCAATCGTTTGACAGAAGAAATCCAGCGACGACTTGGTACGCGGGCTAGGACCATTTATCACCGACCTACCGAAGCATCAACTTGTTACGCTTGTCAATATATATACAGACAGGAATCTCTCAAAGTGCAATCATTATCATAACAGGACATTTAATGTCATTTATATGTATTTGCCCCTAAATATGACGCACATTGAGATAGAAGCGTGTAGGGCAGTTTGATCTCCACAAACATTCGTAGAAATGGTGTTCTTGAATTTTGCATTTAAGCCGATTTAACACATTCTCTCATATTTGACGCCTCTGTAAAAGTCAATTTTTAAACCATTGTAATAAAAACAACATTGTCTCAATTGGAGCAAATATTCTATTTATCACAATGATTACAAACTACAACAATTCTATGTCTTTCCGTTGTTTCTAGTAAATGCTCCTTTTAAGTAGATTTATTCAACGAGGTTTGGTCTAAAAATAGCCTATGGGAATGGAATAACACTAAGTGCCCTAGGCAGATGTATGCCTGCTTTATTTGTCATCTGATACGTACATGTATTCTAAAGTAAAACATTTGAATGCCTAATATCTTAACCCTTTAACTCTTTGCATGCCAAGTAATTTTTCGTCTGCAACGGTTGTAGTCTGCTTCAATTCTTAAAATAAACTTTCTCTCATTTCTTTACAAAATATAGTCACGGTGACAAACAGTTTGGATCCTGATGAGACGCCGCATTATGCAGCGTCTCATCTGGATCCAAACTGTTTGCATAGGTAATCACAGTTTTGCCGCTAGCGTGCAAAGAGTAAAGAAACTGTATTGTAACCACGGATAAGATATGACCTGACTACACTCAGATGGTGTCTGATATTGGTCTACACTGCTTGTATACAGATTGCGTAAAAGGTCGTCATGGTCCTATATCACTCACCTGAGTTAATAGGATATGCCAGTTAATGTGTACATACGGGTGTTTAACCATTTATTGCATAAATACGCATTTCTACGCATTTGCAAACAAAGCAGACCTAGATCAGACGACTCATATAGGAACCCTATAATCAGGTTCTGCTCTGTTTGCTTTTGATATAATATAGATATAATTCTACAGTTTCTGCCGAAGTCAAAACATCATTTGTTCATGTGATTTTATAGCAAATTAATCTAATTAATAATCACGACGTCATTATTTCTTATTCTTTGAGGGAAGGATTTCAATATTCCTGCAGGAAATAATGATTGAATGAATATAAATGGACTGTTTTTTTATAATGGCATTGTGAATAAAGAAAGATTTACCATGACAGAAACTGTGGAATCAAATCTATATTATTTCATAAGTAAGTAAACTGGTCAGACAGATCCTACAGGGACGCAGTAAACCGGCATATGTGTACACTGTACATTGGCATTTGTATATGCAAACAGTGTAGAAACAGAAGAAAGGGGTTTTAGCAACCCTCTGATCTGCATCTATTTAAGATCTGGTTCGTGATCTGCACTATTTGTCATTGAAAATCCTCTATCAGATTTAAGTATTTAATCGCCCCAGTAGTTTTAACCCATTCATTCATAGACTTTTTAGATACAAAATCTACCGAAAAGGAGCATTATCTACAGAAAAGGAAAATTTTAGATTTTTTAATTTGAAACCATTGTGATAAATAGAGCATTTGCTCCTATAGGATCAAATGCTCTATTCATCACAATGGTTCCACAAAGTGACCTTTACAAAGTCGTCAATATGAGGGAATGGGTTAAACTTTGATTGGTGTTTCCATTTTGAAATACAATGTATGCAGCATCCAAAGAGTAGAAATACAGTAAAACCTCGATTATCCGAATTTTCGGTATAATACTACTACTAATAATAATAATGACTTTATTTAACGAGAGTACTCATTTGGTTAAAACCAATCTTCCATGAGGCCCTCAACGTATAGAAGAATTTAGACCCTTTTAGGATAATAATACGTTATTTTAGTGTTCGAATAATCGAAGTTTTACTGTATACATATCGAAATCCGGATAATTGGTTTAAACAAGATTTCTTTAAAACAAATGAAACAACAATAAACAAATCATTAATGGCTTGAACAATTTTAGTAAAGGGATGGTCACTTCATAAACATTCTACTGAAATTCAATTCTGAGAAATTTCAAAATTTAACATTATATCCATACAAGTATAAAGAAAATAATTGTAGACAATAATATTGTTTAATTTTTCCTTTGATTGCCATGACAACCAGAGTTCTGCACGGAGTGCAATTCTTGGAACAGCTATAGAAGGGAGTCCCAACGGGAGTATACCTTAAAGTTACACCATTTTCAACCAATGGTTTGGAAATGTGATTTAAATGAAAACGTCCTCGAACAGACGTGTGGTCGAAAGTACGTTTAGCATTCATAATGACTTATGCATTTCGTGCTTAGCTGAGCTTATAAAGTCAACAACAGTCATAATTTTAATTATATTTTAATCCTTTCCTCCATAAATACGCCTTTCTACGCCTCTGTAAAAGTCACTTTATGAAACCATTGTGATAAATAGAGCATTTGCTGCATAGCATTTGCTACTATCTATCACAATGGTTTCAAAACTACACAATTCAAAAATTTTCCTTTTCTCTAGTAAATTCTCCTTTTCGGTAGATTTATTCAAAGAGGTTGGATATAAAAATAGACTATGAGGGAATGGGTTAAATAAAGCAGTTTTCAAACAGTGACCAGGAACCAGTCATAGATTCATGAAAGCATTTGAATTTGGAAAGATTTGTTTTAGCTTTGGGTCAAATGATGATTGTATTCTTCAAATATAGCTTCAAAGTGTTTAGCTTCTAACATGGTGTGATCTTAATCATCGAACTAATTAAAACGAAGACATGCAAAAGCTGTCATATTTAGCTTTATTACTGCAGGAAACGTGATCTGAGGGAAGGGTAGTGGCATTCATTACACATTCAGAAGCCCATGAAAGTCTAAGGTGACAATACCATTTTGCTTGTCCACACGAATCGCTAACTCTCGCAGAATCTCGAGATGCCTTGGGGACGAGACTTTTACCGGAATTTCTAGTAGTGTTTCATGCTTCGAGCGATTTCCTGGCATAATGCGAAATGCATGGACAGATGTGGAGTCAGCTCCCCGTGGAATATCGATCTATATTTAACTGAAGTGATATTTAATTCCTAATTATATAAAACTGTCTTTTGATGTTATCCAGGTGGCGTGGAAGCTTTGATCACAGATAATGCTAATTTGTTTAACAAGGAATTGCAGCGGAGATTGTATGGGTTCCTAAGAGGAAACATAACGGTAGTAGCACTTTCAAAGGTGATACAGGTTATTTATGGCCGGAGGTGACAAATGTTTCCCTTCTGAGAGAGAAGCTGTCAGTTTCACCAGGAGTAGGAGACAATCGCAGACAAACTGGCATTGTCTTCTTGAAAGCTAAAGTCTCCGATTTCGACTCCACTCTCCGGCTGTAATTAAATTGCAGTTTCTCAGTTCAAGCTAAATGGTTCTATCAAAGTTTTCTGTGAAATATTTCTCTCTATGAATTTAAATAATCCCAGAAAGATTTCTGTCGAGGAAATGCCGAATTGAGAATGTTTAATAAATCATTTAACATATAGCATAATCCATTAACTTGTTATCTCATAGCTACGCCTTTTAATAGCAAAGCAACGTCCAGTTATCTCATAGCTACGCCTTTTAATAGCAAAGCAACGTCCAGTTATCTCATAGATACGCCTTTTAATAGCAAAGCAACGTCCAGTTATGGTATAGATACGCCTCGTACATAGCTTTGCAAACAGAGTAGACCACGGTCAGATGCCCCCTGTATGATTAATATTCATACAGTCATTATTTCTATCATGAATATTCATCAGGCAAAGGTTAAACGCCACGAGTTAAGTATAGATTAAACTGCTCGCACATACACATTTTCCATATGTAGGCTCTGCTCAAACGGTTCCTTCAGGAGCTGTTTTATCTGTGTCTACGTTATTTGCCTAAAGCCGTATGTCCGACTGTTTTATCTGTGTCTACGTTATTTGCCTAAAGCCGTATGTCCGACTGTTTGATCTGTGTCTACATTGTTTGCCTAAAGCCGTATGTCCGAATGCTTGTAGGTAATTAGAGTTTAGATACGAAACTATTTTTATTATCAGAGTAGCGGCTATTTTACTAGTCATTACGTGTTTATTACTCATACATGTAGTATAGCGTCAACCAAGACCAAAGATATATTGCGACATATGCATACAGGCCGCGTCACGGTGTCAACCACCACCAAAATATATTACGCGTACAGATCGCTCATGGTGTCAATCAACACCAATGTATATTGCGACATACGCATACAGGCCGCGTCATGGTGTCAACCTCGGCCAATGTGTAATGCGCATATTCAGACCGTGTCATTGTCTCAACCGACACTAAGGTACAGTGAAACCCCGCTAATGCGACCACCTAAAAGAGGTATAATTCTGGGTGGTAGAGGCAGGTGGTAGCTTAATGCAGGACAAAAGTAATGCAGAAAGCTCCTCTAGGAGATTTCTGCATTACTTTTGTCATGCATTAAGCAACCACCTGCTTATAAAGACACCCATATTTAGTCATCAAGTGGTCGCTTTAGCGGGGTTCTACTTTATACTACCAGGCCATAGGTATAGAATATACAACCAACACAAATGTAAATTATACCAGAGCTACAGATAAAGGCGCGTGCCCAAATTCTAAAATCGTCATTTCTCAACCTAACTCTATTGTGTAACGACTCTTAGACTCGTCTCTTTGAGGCGGTTCTAAAGAGTGGTCACAGTAAAGGATTCGGTGGAGAAATCAAAGAGATGTTCTTTAAATGTTTAAATGTCCGTATCTGGAAGATTGTCTTAACCCATTCCAGTATAGACTATTTTTGTTAGATCCAACCTCTTTGAATAAATCTACGAAAAAGGAGCATTTACTACAGAAAAGGAAATATTCAGAACTGTGTAGTTTTTAAAACCGTTGTGAAAATAGAGTATTTGCTCCTATGGATCAAATGCTTTATCTATCACAATGGTTTCAGGAAGTGACTTTTACAGAGGCGTCAAAAGGCATCAATATGAGGGATTGGGTTAACCTGATAAATATTCTTGAAAGAAATAACGATATATCATGAATATACATTTATTCAATGTTAACGTATTCCCTCATGTATACCAAGACACACATACATAATATGTCTGTATTCTACCCATAGGCACATACGAGTACATACTATGTATCTAGTCTATCAAGATTCACATACATAACATGTGTCTTTGATGACGTTTAGTCTATCCAGAGACACATACATAACATGTCTCTAGTCTATCCAGAGACACATACATAACATGTCTCTAGTCTATACAGAGACACATACATAACATGTTTCTTTAGTGTATCCAGAGACACTTACATATAGTCTATCCAGAGAAACATACATAACATGTCTCAATAGTCTACCTAATCTACTCATTTATTTTTTTTAAAAAATCCTTAATGTTAATTTTAGTTATTTTTCGTTAACATTGTATTCCGTAGAAACAGTTTTGCAAACAAAGTAGACCCAGATCAGACGGCTCCTGCAGGAACCGTCTGACCAAGTTCTGCTTTTGAATAACAAAATACTATAAATCTGATTCTATAGTTTCTGCTAGGGAAAATAAATATCCCCATATGTATGAGGGTAACATTATTTTAATACTTCAGCTATTGGACCCATTCCCTCATATTGACGTTTTTTGTCGCCTCAGTAAGAGTAACCTTTTTTGAAACCATTGTGATAAATAGAGGAGCAAATGCTCTATTTATCACAATGGTTTCAAAGCTACACAGTTCGAAAAAAATCCCTTTTGCTAATCAATGCTCCTTTTTGTAGATTTATTAAATAAGATTGGATCTAAATATAGCCTATGAGGTAATTGGTTAAAACTCATACATGTGCATATTCGTTATTTCTTAACGAATGTTCATTAAATAAACGGCTTATGGCATATGTGCTGTTGACAATGCTGATGCTCTGTTTCTGATACTTGGGACTATTTTTATACCATCGGAGTATGTGGAAATATCGGTGTCTGTTACACGCAAAACATCACAGAATTTATAATTAACTTTGTTTTGCCGATGGTCATCAAAGGCTAGCCTTCACAAACAAACATGTAAAGGGAAATAACGCGCCAGATGCGCTAAATCTGGCACGCCACGCGCACACCGCCAAGATTTAAGCGTGAAATTAAATTAAGCGCGAAGTCCCCGCCTTCCTATTTTGTTTATGTCAGCGGTAATTGAATTTCTACCTGTCGTCCGATCTGTTGGGACGTTTTAGCCCTTAACCCTTACAATGCTAAATTTTCAAATGGACTATTCCAAAAGCTTATAGTGAATGTTTAGGGATGTTTTGGGGTTGTTGTTTTGGTGTTGTTGTTTTTTTTTAAAAAGGTGTAACATGACAAACAGAGCATACCCTGATGAGAGGGTTCTACACTGTTTGCAAAGGACATTAGTGACTCGTGTCCCGTACTGTAAAGATTAACCTCAATTGTGTTATCTGATATTTTTCAGTAAAAAGGAGCAACACAGACGAGTTTACTTCTTGCTGTTTAGCAATTAAGCAAACAATAACTTTTATGAATTTAACAGAAAATGAACAAAAGTTAACATGCTCCAACACTTGCGCTATAACGTATCGGCTAAGGAAACGATTTTCTTTTTTACCGCTTTTACCGCTAAACCAAAATCATGATAACGGTATTTGATAGTTCCGCTTTAATACCGCATACAAGCGCCCTTTAACGTCTTTGAAAGCAGTGTACGCCAATATTAGACAGTCCCTGTATGAGTCGTCTGCTCAAGGTCTGCTCCATTTGCTTATCATGTAGACCTGATTCTACATTTTCCATAAAATCCAAACAGTCCAGAGCTCATATACATTAAAAACAATAGCGAATTGATATTCATGATGTCATTATATTCGTGAGGTAGATGGTTACGTATTTATCTTCAGTATACTACAGTCGTATAAATGATTACAATTACTAGCTGTAGGTAAACTGTAGGTAACGTTTTGTATGCAACAGACGTATATATAAGATTACAGGTAAACTGTGGATGATTACAATTACTCACTGTAGGTAACCTTTAGAATGCAACAGTCGTATATATGATTTTAATTACTAATTGTATGTAACCTTTAGTACGGTATAGTCGTATATGTGATTACAAGTACATGTGCGCATTTGTTGTTAGCATGCTAAAGTCGTATATGTGATTACAAGTACATGTGCGCATTTGCTGTTAGCATGCTAAAGTCGTATATGTGATTACAAGTACATGTGTGTATTTGCTGTTAGCATGCTAAAGGCGTATTATGTGATTACAAGTCTTAACCTTAAGTATGCTGCAGTCGTATGTATGTAATTACAAGTATTTACTGTTGGCATGTGTCGAATATGTGAAAACAAATATTCGCTTTTAGTATGCTAAAGTCGTATATATGATTGCATGTATATACTATTAGTATACAGCCGTATATGTAATAACAACTACAAACTGTAAGTAGACAGTTAAGTCTTAACCGTTCGCATGTTAGTCGATCATCATATACGTGATAACAATTACAAATGTGGGTATACGGTTAAGACTGAGCCTTTAGTGTGCTAAAATCGTATAAGTGATTACTACTACAAACTTTAAGTCGAGGTTCAGTCTGAAATGTGTGCATACCACGTGTGTATAAGTGATTACTACTACAAACTGTAAGTCGAGGTTCAGTTTAAAATGTGTGCATACCACGTGTGTATATGTGGTTACCTTTACAAACTGTAAGTCGAGGTTCAGTCTGAAAATTGTGCATACCACGTGTGTATATGTGGTTACCTTTACAAACTGTAAGTCGAGGTTCAGTCTGAACCGTGTGCATACCACGTGTGTATATGTGGTTACCTTTACAAACTGTAAGTCGAGGTTCAGTCTGAAATGTGTGCATACCACGTGTGTGTATGTGGTTACCTTTACAAACTGTAAGTCGAGGTTCAGTCTGAAATGTGTGCATACCACGTGTGTGTATGTGGTAACCTTTACAAACTGTAAGTCGAGGTTCAGTCTGAACCGTGTGCATACCACGTGTGTATATGTGGTTACCTTTACAAACTGTAAGTCGAGGTTCAGTCTGAACCGTGTGCATACCACGTGTGTATATATGATTACCTTTATAAACTGTAAGTCGAGGTTCAGTTTGAACCGTGTGCATACCCCTTGTATATATGTGATTACTTTTATAAACTGTAAGTCGACGTCACATCACGACTCATAGTGTCGATAGTTTGTAGAGAATGAAGCAACTAGCAAGTTTAACATACGATGCAGATCTTTTTTTCTTCAATGATTCCTAAACTTTTTCACCCGTTTTTACCCGTTTTTTCGTTGTTGTGTTACTGGATGATTTACTTATGTTTTAAATGCGTTTGTCATCAGCAATATAGTTTTTTCTTTTATAATATAGTTTATGATATGGTTCCAGTTCTACAGTTGCCTTTAGGCCAAACATGTAAATGCCAGTCATTAACCCTTTCCCTGTTGAGTATTCATGTAAGGAATAATAAATTCATGAATATTTGTTAGCTGATTTTTTTTTATAACTTTTGCGTTGATAAAAGTTGTAGAATCATATCTATACCATGGCAAAAGCTAACGCAGCAGATCCTGATTAGAAGGTTGCTATAGTGACCGTCTGATTTGAGTCTACTCTGTTTGAAAATGCGCGAAAGACGTTTATACAAGAGAGGGGGTTTATATTCAGTAATTTCCAACATGAATATTCTAAGAAAAGGGCTCGTGTTACATCTTATTCTAATAGGTCAAGGGAAATAAATCTTAGTAATACCATTTTCAATGTTTGTACAGTTACCTCTCTTCTAAAACGGCCCTAAGGTAACTAACAATTCACCTCTAGTCTAGAGAAAAATACAACGCATAAACGTTTGAAAATTCCTCCAAATTTAATACACGCACAAACAAACAAAACAAATAAAAACACACACACACAAAAAGCAACTCGGCAGTTTACCAGCATTTAACAATGTTCAAAATATCTAATGTTTAGATTTTAACCATTTCCCTGTTCTGTGTTTATTTCAAATTTCAGTACCTACTGACTATTCCTGGACAAAATAGTTAAATGAAATATGGAAGATGGAACATTGTAGCCATTTTAGAAAGTAAAGGAACAGATCTATCAAAATTCCATTAGCAAACAGAGCAGACCCGGATCAGATGGCTCCTCTAGGAGCCATCTGATCTGGGTCTACTCTGTTTGCAAATGCGTGAAAACACGTTTCTATGAGGGAAAGGGTTAAAGCTTTCCCTGTTGAATGTTCATGTAACAAATGATGACGGCATTAGCATTCATTGGCTGATTGTTTATAATGGCGTATGTACAAAATTAATGATATTTTGATACTGTAGAGTCAGATCTATTATAATTGCATAAACAAATAGATCATAGCTCCTGGTTGAGCCGTCTAATTTGGGTCTACTCCGTTTGCAAAGGTGAGAAATAGCGTTTGTATGCTGCATTTAGCAGTGTACCGTTTTTGTCAAACACGCTAGCTTTTCATATCAGTTTAGTTTAAACATTTATTTAAACATTATCATGTACAGTGGGCAAAACCCGAGTATATAACAAAACGTATTAACCCTTTCGCTGCCAAACTATGTCGTCTGCTACAAATTTTTATTTTTTTATTTTCTTCATTTTTGTTTCAAAAGCATAGTAACAATGACAAACAGTTTGGATCCTGATGAGACGCCGAGTTACTCGGCGTCTCATCTGGATCCAAACTGTTTGCATAGGTAATCATGCACAGATCCGGCATTGGCAGCGAAAGGGTTAAGAAAGAAATATATGTTGTGAACATCTCTGTTGTTAACACGTGTAACTTCACTTGATTTGTTCAAGGGATAAAGAATTATAACGTGCCTGTCTTAAGTCTCACGAAAAAATGCCAAATACTCGCAAAACAAATCACAAAGAAAAAGCGAAAATGGAAGATTGGTGATAGTGGTCGTTTGGGTACGTGTCAGAGAGGAAGAATGCATTTGTGCACGGCTTGGGAAATAAAAGTGTTAGTGTATCATGTGATGGATTACCAAACCATAAAATGTGTGTTGTTACCGGGTGTATGGGGTTTATCGTTTGCAACAAACAGATTCGTCGGACACATCTAAAAATGTCTCAATATTTCACCATAAGGGCACGTAGAAGCGACACTCTTTTTCGAAATAGAGGAGGGTTTAATGAGCTGTCGTTTGTCCCCAGTCGTGTATGAAGTAGTTGACCCTTTCTGGTAACAATATCACTGTGGTGCAAGCTGTACGGCCGCAAATGTTTAGACTTTTCTAAGATGGCGGACAAAACGGAGGCTGAAAGGTAAGCATCACATTTTTACACTGTTTAAACTATGTAGATTTTTCTTTCAGTCATTTAATTGGTGCCATAACACAGAACTTTAACGCCCGTCAACAGCGGCGTATCCCCCTATGGTTCATGCCTGTGTGTAAGGCTTAAATTCTTCGGTAAACTTTGCAGAAACTAAAAGTCAGAAATCGAATCGAGAAGGAGGTCATATTTTGCCTCATTGTAAGCTTACCAACTACGCTAAACATTTTCTAACACTGTGGATATATGCATCTGAGCCCGATATTAACGTTGAAATACTTAATTTGTATCACAGCTCTATATTTTGTCTTTTGGAGACGTTTGAAAATAATGTTGAGTGTACGGTTTAGCCATTAGAGGTAAAAGTGCACTGTACGGTTTAGACCCGATGTTTTTTGTACGGTTTAGCCACGATTTTCTTTCGAAAAACTGTACGGTTTAGACACAAAACAAATGCTACCATTTGAATCTGCGCCGTAGGTCTAGATAGTATAATCCCAACTATTTATTATGGATCTTCCTTCATGCAATGCATGTATGCGATTATGACAGCATATCACAATTAGGATCGAGATCAGAAGCACAGTATATAATTGGTTTAAACGTATTTTATTTTTAAATATTTGCATGAATATTGTAATAACACAAAGGAAAAGAAAAAGATGGAAACGAAAACAAGACTGCTTATTGTGTTTCTCCCCCATCACCGTAACAACTGCACTCGCTTTATGCAGAAATGTCTGCCCGTTATTGTACTATATTAATTGTACTGAAAAACTAATTAAATTAATTAACCAGGATATATCAGTTTATACAAAAACTTTTTGAGAAAGATACTTCAGAATAAAAGAAAAAAATAAATAAATAAAAGAAACAAAAAAAAGAAACGAAGGTGGACACATATATGTAGAGAGGTCTAGGATTCTGAGCTGTACAAGCACATTCGAAAGAAGGTGAGCGTTACCGAGTTTATTAGAATCGTTTTGAGGTTTGGATAAACCAATGTGCAGTTTCGTCTATAATGATGTATTATAATTTAAAAGAGGATCACCAAACAGAAAGACAGACAGGGACGGAGTAGTGAATCTGGCAACATCATCAAAAAGTTGTTTTCCTTCGTTGGTTTCCTTCGTTGGTATATTTGCAACAGCTTAAGAAGAAGTGCGATGCGTTCTCAACGTGGCCACATGTACACAAGGCAGTGTCAGATATGTTCTCTGAGAAGATGTCATGGTTCAAGGAACTGCAGTTTGTACGAAGCCTCTTGTGCAGGAACTGCTGTTTTCTGACACCGTAATAAAATGTTGGGAACAGTTAGCAGATTGATATTCAAAGACGTTTTGAATGCGTTTAGAGTAGAAGATTGTTTTTCATTTTCGGGGAGGTTGTTCCATTCCTGTATTGTTGCAGGGAGGAAAGAATTGCTATAATGGGTTTTGCGACAGGCCAGAGGTTGAATATCACCAGCGTTTCTTAATCTTAAATTGATCGAGAAAAACTTCCAGCCACTTCAGGTACCAGTTCTGCGAGGTATTTTGGAGTAAAATGAAACACAATTTTATAAAAGAGAATAAGTCTGTGTTTTACGTCTGGTTCCAAGGCGTTTCCATCCAACTTCATGCAATAATTTACCAACAGAAACCAATTTAGTTGTCCCAGTTACTACACGGATACCTTCATATTGATTTTTTTCAAAACTGTTAGATTCTCTGGCATTACAGTTATCAATAATAGTATTATCGTATTCTAAAATAGGTATCACAAAATATACGTATAGATTGTTTCAAGGGAATATCTGTCCGAAGGGAATTTGAGTTTTCGCATGACATTTATTCTTGTCCATGCCTTAGTAGCGATATATTCGATATGACAGTGCCATGTTAGATCACGTGAGAGATGAACGCCAATGTGCTTATGTGAATCTACTTCAGGAATTTGATGGCCTTGCAATATATACGGATGAGACATTTTTCTCGAGATTATTAACGACTCAGTCTTCTTAGGATTGAATTCAACTAGCCATTTCTCTGCCTTTTTAATATAATATTATTGATATTTGTTGCCATATGTACGGGAGTAATACCTACACTAAACAAGCTAGTGTCGTAAGCAAACAAACGAATGTTCCATCCAATGTCGCTAACAATATCATTTATAAAAACAAGAAATAACAATGGACCTAATATATACCCTTGTGGAACACCAGCTTCATAGTATTCCAGTCAGAGAAGGTACAATTACACGTTGCATTCTTTCAGTAAGATAGCTGGAAAACCAGAATAGAATTATAGGTAGAACATGACCTGGACATAAACTGGTTATTAAACATTTAAGGACAATGTTTTACTTTAAAAATTGAAGTGAATTGATTTTTAAGTTTAACTAACATATTTTGACATGCCGGTTATTCATTTAGCGAACATAATGGTTAATCTGTATCATCTGTCAGAAAGAAAGAACCTACCCTCGGATTATGTTTTACAGGCATTTAGTTGAGTTCATGTAATTTAGCACTTGGTCGATATCTCGTCAGTTTCGCGATGACGGATCTGGACTGAGTCTGTATGGAATGCCTAAATGCCATTTCGTAGGGCATACATGCATTTTAAAGGTGACATAAAAATAAACGTGAAATAATTATATAACAGAAAAGGATAACAAGTTAATGAGAAATAAACATATATTTATTGGACCAAATAAATTGCCAAGTCTAAAATCTTCGTCAATATCTTGAATGTCAATGGTTTGAATTTCACCATTTAGAATTATGTTGCTTGTTTATTTCAAAACGTCTGGTATTACATTAAAAGTTAATGTACGTTGCCCCGACTTTCCCGATATATATGACTTAGCTCTTTTCTTCTAATTTTCACTGGACTTCTCGGATTGGCATCTACATGTACACAGTGGCTGATGGTTTCCTTTGTCTCGCAATAGTAACAGGCAAATAATCTGAAAAGATATGTAAAGTAATATAAAGTAACAGTACAAAGTGCTTGACTTAATTTCAGACGCTCTGTATTTGCATTAGGACTGAAACGGGTAAAACACTTTTACCCAAATTCCCAATCAGTTAAACTTAAAAATCAATTCACTTCAAAACTTTTTAAGTATAACATTGTCTTCAAATGTTAACCAATATAGATCCAGATTATATGCTATGCTTCTGTTCTCGATCCTAATTGTTTGTAATATACTGTCAAAATCGCAAATAGGCATTGTTTTGTGAAGGAATATCTACACTAATTAGTTGGGATTACACTATCTAGACTTACGACGCATATTCAAACGTTAGTATTTGTATGTGACTAAACCGTACAGTTTTTGTAAGAAAATCGTGTCTAAACCGTACGAAATAGATCGGGTCTAAACCGTACAATGCACTTTTTACCACTACGGGCTAAACCGTACACTCGACATTTTTTTCAACCCTCTCAAAAAGACAAAATATAGATTTGTGCTTCAAACTAATTAACTCAACGTTAATATCGGACTCAAATGCATATACCCACAGTGTTAGAAAAGGCTTAGCGTTGTTGGTAAGCTTACAATGAGGCAAAATATGACCTCCTTCTCGATTCGATTTCTGATTTTCGGTTTTTGCATTGTTTACGGAAGATTTTGAGCCTTACACACAGACATGGACCATTAGGAGGTAAACCGCTGTTGACGGGCGTTATAATTCTGTGTTATGACACCAACTAAAAGACAGAAAGAAAAATCTACATTGTTTAAAAAGTGTAAAAATGTGATGCTTACCTTTCAGTCTCCTGTTCGTCCGCCATCTTGGAAAAGTCTAAACATTCGCGACCGTACAGCTTGCACCACAGTGAATATAGTAATGGTTGTTACTTTCACAATGATTTGTGTTTGTTAAACCCGGATAATGCTTGCCGGTCCTATCAGACCTGTTGCTCTCACCCGGCCATCACGGGGTCACCTAGCTCGGATGCCATGTCGAGAAGCAGCTTATCCGTAGATTATGACTGTTTCTGATCCCCAGACCGAGTCTGCTCTATTCCTCAGTTGTGTCAGCAACCAACTCGAGTTTTGCTACCTTCTTGTACAGAGGATCTACAGGGTCTTTTTCGGAGACGCCATCTCGTTCTGGAGACACGCCACATGTTATTTGTTGCACCAGGTCGTGAGCACCAAGCTAATCAGATTTTAGAGAGGATTGGAGAACCAGGGCAGAGTGCTCTTTCATCATGGTTATTACTCGCGATAACTCAATACATTGCGTAAACCGTGCCCCTTCTCTCTCTCTCTCTCTCTTTACCCGCCCATATGCTACCCACCTCTGCAATCTCACAGAAAGATATTGTTCGAAATAATCTCAAACATTTTGACATTTTTTAGATTATTTCGACCAATATCTTTCTGTGATGTTGCAGAAGGGGGGAGCAGATGGGCCGGTGGGAAGTGTGTGTGTGTGTGTGTGTGCGCTCGCGTGTGTGTGTGTGGAGGGGGGGGGGGGCACACAGCATTGTCATTAAGGGCTGATATCGGAAGTTGATGCAATATAACATTGATATCTATATATTAATACAAGAGGGCCATGGTGGTCCTGATATCGCTCACCAGAGATTTTTTTCAAGATATGTACGAAAGCCGAGAACCTTCCAGTTTCAGAGGAAATGTCCAGTTTTCACGACGTTTCTGTATAAAACAAGGCAACCCTCCCGAGGCATTGTCAATTTGACCCCAGGGAAATAATAATAAACAACTTTTGTAGAGGACATGACGTTGATGCTATGTGCCAAATATGAAAGGCGAGAACCTTCCAGTTTCAGAGAAGATTTTCAAATTGTTCACTATCTGTATCTATAGACAAGAGGGCCATGATGGCCCTGATATCGCTCACCAGACAATCAGAGGAGAAGCTTTTCAAAGTTTTCACTATGTTCTATAGAAAACTGGCCACCCCTGGGGTGGGGCTTTATTTCTTAGCATGACTTGAATGAAATTAGCATACAGTTTGGATTCTGATCTGACGCATGCCTGTATGTAAATTCATATGTGGTTTGTACATGAGTTAATTGTAAGATTGATATGCATTAACCCTTTCCTCCATAAAAACGCCTTTCTACCCCTCTGTAATAGACACTTTATGAAACCATTGTTATAAATAGAGAATTTGATCCATAGGAGTAAATGCTCTATTTATCACAATGGTTTCAAATCTACACAATTCTGAAATTTTCCTTTTCTCTAATTAATGCTCCTTATCAGTAGATCAGTAGGGGAACCTTTATAGTGTAAAAGTCTATTTTACAGTGTAACCAACAGGGCAGGGCCAATTCTAACCTCAGAACTATGATATTAACAAATTTCAAAAAGGTATACTAAGTAAATCTATACACCAAATATCTAAGCTCTGTGACATGTAGCTTTTGACAAGAAGATTTTTAAAGTTTTCCCCATGCCTAACCTAAGTGAACCCAGCATTCTGATACTTGTACAGAAAACAGAACAACAGTCAGCTAGAGAAAACTGGCCACCCCTGGGACTGTGGCGAGGCCAATTTTGACTCCAGGACATAATTTATATAACTTTTGTAGAGGGCCTATAGGTGATGCTGTGTGCCAAAGATGAAAGCTGAGAACCCTGTAGATTCAGAGGACAAGACTTTTAAAGGTTCAAATTGTTGACGACGCACGACGCACAACAAACGCCGAAAGACGACGGACATCAGGCGATCACAAAAGCTCATCCTGAGCACTTTGTGCTCTGGTGAGCTAAAAACTGGCAACCCCTTTGGCGAGGCCACATTTGACCCCAGGGGCAGGGCCACATTTGACTCCAGGGGCATAATTTATGTAACTTCTGTAGATGACCTGAACATGGTGCCAAATATGAAACCTGAGAACTTTCCAGTTTCAGAGGAGATTTTCGAATTGTTCACTATGTTTCTATAGACAAGATTGTTAAGTGGAACACATGTGTCACCTGCTCGAAAGCAGAACAAAGGGGAATAACTTAACTAGAAAATTGTGAACGTAAGACAAAGTGATGCCCCTGTAGTGGTGCTTGTTGAGCTGCACATAAATTTCCTACGTCATTTGACCTTGACCTTGGGATTGCTTAATTTATGTTGAACAAGGTCTTGACGGGCGTATATTGTGCCCACTGGCACTCTTGTTCTTATATCTCCCTAACCGCTGTATCTATTCGCATGGAATTGTATATACAAATTAAATACTATCTATACAGTATACTTTCATTGCATACCCAACCCATGCTGCCCGCAAGCCAAAGGTCAAGGTTAAATGACTGAATTCTTACGTGCAGTTAGTTGTCAGTTTTTTCATCGTTTTATATATCCCTAACCACTGTAGCTGTTCGCACGGAATTGCATATACACATTAATTACCATCTATACTTTCATTGCACGCCCAGCCCATGCTGCCCGCAATCCCAAGGTCAAATGACTTTGAAATTTTACATGCAGTTGGTCGTCAGTTTTTTCAGTCTTCTTTCTCCCTAACCACTGGAGCTGTTCGCATGGAATTGCATATACACAATACCATCTATACTTTCATTGAGGGGCATCGCTTTGTCTTACAAATTCTAAGACCAATTTTGCGACCTTGACTATGCATACCTGGACACACTCATGCTACTGTACCATGTCCAGATAAACATTGTTGTGAAATTTGAGATGGATCCACCAAGCAGAACTTGAGTTAGAAATGTTACAGACAGACATTTAACATATTTGCTAAACGCAAATGCTAAAGTCCAATTGTGTGACCTTGGATATACGTACCGGGACTCGACAGGCTACTATAGCATGTCCAGATAAACATTGTGGTGAAATTTGAGAAGGATCCATCAAGCAGAACTTAAGTTACAGATAGACGGACAGACAGCGTCATTCCACAATACGTCCCTTTTTTCAAACGGGCGTATAAAAACTGTGACAACCAACTGCACGCAAATGTGACAACCAACTGCACGTAAAATGTCCAATTCATTTGGCCTTGACCTTTCGGAAAGAATGGGTGGCGTGCTGATAGCACACATGGGGATAAATGTGTATGCAAAGTTGTACAAATTACTGACATATAACTTTATAGCAAAGCGTGACGCAGACAGACAGACGGACAGACAGGTGCAAAACATAATGCCCCGTCGTCACGGGGGCATAACAAGTATCGCATGCAGAGTGATAGACCTTAGTTACATCAATGGTCCTCAATGTGAAGAGTGAGTGAGTTGGGTTTTACGTCCGACCAACAGTATTTCAGTTATTTGCAGAAGGCACCCGCACGAGACAAGTTATAGTGCTGCCTCACTGGAATACCCCTGCCGCAGGCACATGGCAAGGGCATCCCAACCAGTCACATTATCCTGACCAGTCCTAGAACTACCCCTTTAATGTCGAGTGTAGACAAGGGAGCTACTAGTACAAACTTTTAACATTTGTTCTGTCGCGGCCGGGGATCGAACCCACGACCTTCCGTACCATAGGCGGACGCTCTACCACTGAGCCACGCGGCCAGTCAATGAGAGGAAGCTCTATAAGAATTTCAGATATGACAGCCAAAAAAGGGAAGTGTGAACAAAGGGGAATAACTCAAAAAGTAGTGCATGCAAAGTGATGGACCTTAGTGAAATCAATGGTTCTCAATGGGAGAGGTGCTCTATAATTAGTTTAGAAATGACAGCCAAAAAAAAGAAAGTGTGACGGACAGACAGAGGTAAATTGATCCCAAAGTGACACACTGCCTCTCAGAGAGGCACACAAGCTGGCGGTCATCCCTGGGGATAGGTCCATTTTTACACCAGGGCATAGTTTCTGTAACTTTTGTAAAAACCTGCAGTTGATGTTGTGTGCCAAATATTGAAGCCGAGAACCTTCCAATTTCCGATTTTTCACCATGTTTCTATAGAAAACTGGCCATCACTGAGGCTGGGCTAATTTTGACCCCAGGGGCATAATTTATATAACTTTTGAAGAGGACCCTAACATGATGCTATGTGCCAAATATGAAAGCTGAGAACCTTCCAGTTTCAGAATTGAAGATTTTCAATATACGTTTCTATTGAAAACAGGTCACCCCTGGGGCGGGGCTAATTTTGACCCCATGGGTATAATTCATAAAACTTTTGTAGAGGGCCTACAGATGATGCTATTTGCCAAAGATGAAAGCTGAGAACCCTGTAGATCCAGAGAAGGATTTTTAATGGTTCAAATTGTTGATGACCGACGACGGGCATCAGACGATCACAATAGCTCACACTGAGCACTTTGTGCTCTAGTCAGCTAAAAAGAGCAGACCCTGATCAGGCGGCTCCTATAGTCTATTCTGTTTGCAAAGGCATGAAAAAGCTTTAATATGAAGGAAAGACGTATTTATGGAGTAAATGGTTTAAGATATATAGGGGGTCATACAGACAAAGACTTTTCTATTTCTGTACATTTATTTGCATCAACAAATCGAGCTGGCATTTGACGCAATACGGGGCCACAAGTCTGCACACTCTTTTGCCACTGGGCCTGTGATTGCAGAACCTGAAAAATTGTAAAAGAAACAATAAGGATTACAAAACATCATGGCTAAATTCTTCATGTAAGAAATTGAGACGTTACAAGAGACGCTGTGAAATAAGTGCCACCAAAGCTATGACATAGGCCTATTTAACAATTTCCCTAAAACACCTTTTAATGCCTTTGCAAACAGAGCAGACCCAGATCAGACTCCTGTAGGAGCCGTCTTATCAGGGTCTGCTCTGTTTGCTTATGACATGTTACAGATCTGATTCTACAAGTTTTTGTCAAAGCAAATACATAAAAATTCAGCTAATATTCATGTCATTTTTTCTTAATATATGAATATTGAAAAGGGAAAGGAGTAATAATCCATGTAGCCCTTCTACTACCCTATTTATTCAGATACCAGATCTCCACTCTTCCCAAGCTGGTAAAAGCTGGTACATCGGTTTATCCAAACCTCAAAAAATTCTAACTAGAACTGTAAGCCAAAGGCTAACAAATAACACCCCAATAAGTCTCAACTTTAAGTATGGAATTTCAAAATCATTATTATTATTATTATTCTCATATTCTAAGTAAACAAGAGATGTCATGTGACAAATGCCCCCAAAAATTGTACCCCGTGACCTTGACCTTTGACCCATGGACCAGGGAGTTGACACATCGTCTTTGTGTGGTGAATATTTGTGCCAAGTTACTTTGAAATCCATTCACAGATAAACAATTGTACCCTGTGACCTTGACCTTTGACATATGGATCAGAGCGCTAAACGCGACACATCTTCTTTGTCTGGTGAACATCTGTGCCAAGTTATGTTATAGTTAGAACATATTAAGTGAAATCTTAGTGGTTAAGAAGGGACGGAGCGAGCGCGCCCCTTCTTAGCCACTAAGATTTCACTTAATATGTTCTAACAGACTTAGAACATAACCTATATTTTGATTGGCTCACGCCATTAATCGTTCCCACGGTTCAAATAAACAAACATCGCGCGCCCACAGTACTTATGCGCCAAATGTGACGTCACTGATTTTCATTCCTTACAAAACTCAGTACAAAATGGCTGGCTATTTTGACATCGGGGATTTCGAATCTTTGTTAAAAAATGCTACGTTAACTCAGCTATTGGATATACCAAATGACGACATTCTTAGCTCTAGGTTTTCCGAACCTGTGTCATGTACGGAAATTAAAAAAACGGGAGGATTGGGTTCCAATTTAAGAAAATTAATAAGCAAACAATTGGACAATGAATCTGTGGAAGCAATGGGCTCAACACAGGAATACAAGGACAGAGACACTGTGTGAGCTTGACTGCAAGCTAATACCTGAAGAAATTTGTGATTTAGACAATGTGCAGTTGGATTACTGGATGCAACGTTTCATTGTTACCTGAATGTTTTATACAGGCGTGTTAAACAAGACCATGACAGGCAGTATATACGATCAGAATTATAAAATTATTCAAGCAAACAGAGTAGACCCTGATCAAACAGGATTGTCTGGTCATGGTCTGCTGTTTGCAAAAACGTAAATACGCATATAAATGTATATAGATCTATATGAAGTAAAGGGTAAAACACAGAATGATATGTCCTTTTTGCTCATGTTTCGTCTGTAACGGAACGCAATGAAGAAAATATTCCAAAAAGGGAATTAATATGATATAGAATCTATACGGTAAATACTTCAATAGATCTAGCTCTGATCTAATATTTCGACCACTAAGGGCCTTTTTCAAAGATTATCATGATAATCTTTGAAAAAGGTCATAAGTGGTCGAAATATTAAATCTAGAGATATTCAAGTATTTATGTAATGGAACGTTAAACAGTTTAGATCTCGAATCAGGGTCGCGTTTCTATGCCTTATAAAAAACACTGACTGCAATTTTGAGCCGGTCACCGTGAAGGTTAACAATGAGTTCCGGTTGTAAGATCGCCAAATACGGCAGTGTTTACTACTAGTCACGAGGAGGCGGAGTTATGACAGCGCGTGCAGACACCACGCGAGGTCGAAATAAACAAAACTCTTAATGATTAAGTGATGTACTTAATGGATGCAAAAGGCAGTTTGATTGGCTGAAAATGTAGGTTATGTTCTAAATTGAAATCCATTGATAGATAAAGAAGTTACAGACCGGACACGAATTTGTGACAAAGTAATTGTATCCTGTGACCTTGACCTTTGACCCATGGACCAGGGAGTTGAAAGCGACACATCATCTTTGTCTGGTGAACATTTGTGCCAAATCATATTGAAATCCATTGATATATAAAGAAGTTACAGATCGGACACTAAATTTGTGACAAAGTAATTGTACCCTGTGACCTTGACCTTTGACCCATGGACTCAGGAGTTGAAAGTGACACATCGTCTTTGTCTGGTGAACATTTGTGCCAAGTTATATTGAAATCCACTGATAGATTAAGAAGTTATAGAAGGGACACGAATTTGGGACGGATGGAAGGACAGACGGACAGACAGACGGAAGGACAGATAATGCGATTACTATATGCCCACCGTTGGGGGGCATAAAAAGGGAGATAACGCCTAAATTAGTGGTCTAACCAAAAGGGAAATATGCGGTGCACGGGTTTATATTATATAGGTCATAAAGCTGTATATAAACTTTCAACAAAATTGAAGCAAAACTGTAGAAAGGTCGCACAGAATTGTGTCCAGAAGACAGACAGACAGACGGACATGATGAGTGCACCCAAATTTAACTTTCACAATGATTTTATAACTTTGTGCCAGAAAATTTTGGGATCCATAATGATAAGCCCTTTCCTGAGTTATTATCCACACAGCATATTTTTTCTCATATTCTAAGTAAAAAAGGGGAGATAACTCCTGAATTAGTGGTCTGGCCATAATAAAAATATGCAGTGCACAGGTTTATATGGTCATAAAGCTGTATATAAACTTGGAAGAAGGCTGGACAAGCAAAACTGTGTCCACGGACAGACAGACTGACCACCCGATTCCAGTATAACACCCCCCCCCCCCCCCCAAGAAAAACAACACTTCGTTGTCAGCCTTCATATCTTTTTCCTTTTTTATTATTCTAAATTATTGTTCTCAAAAACGTTTTTGTGTAAACTGGGATATTCTGCTGAATTAATTGAATTAGTTTTCATTGCAGTTATTGTAGTACAATAACTTGCAGTCATTTCTGTATAAAGCGAGTGTAGTTGTTACGGTGTTAGGAGAGAAACATAATAAGCAGTTTTGCTTTTGTTCCATCCTTTTTTTTCCTATTGTGTTATTACAATATTCATGCAAATATTTACAAATAAAATGTTTAAATCAAAGCTGAATAACGTTTGATAACTTTTTGATAATTTTAACCCCTTACTCCATGAATATTTATGAAATTAGTAATGACATCAAGCATACTGTTTAGAAACAAGTAATAACATCAACAGCATTGATTAGATTAATTGTGGAAGCAGAAATATTCGGCCATGGCAGAAAACTAGAATCATATCTATATTATATCAAAAGCAAACAGAGCAGACCCTGATCAGATGGCTCCTATAGGAGCCTTCTAATTAGGGTCTGCTCCGTTTGCAAAGGCATAGAAGGGCGTATTTATGGAGTATAGGGTTATATTAGACTTATATACATGTAGAAGCAAATAGTGAAAACCCTGAAAAAGCTCATTTCGAACTTAGGGTAATTATTGTAACTTTTAGCACTCTTGATAGAATTTTCCTCAACGAACCAAATAAGATCAGAATGTCTTCTAATTCAGAAACATTTCTTTCATTTTATTTCCATGACATGATCAATGTCAAACAGTTTGGATCCAATTGCTCGGCTTCTCATCTGGATTGAGCTGCTTGTGTTTAGATTACACATGTCAATCTGATAGTCAACCAGCTGGATCCAAAATGATAAACCCATTACCTCATAGGCTATTTTTAGATCCTACCTCTTTGAATAAATCTACTGAAAAGGAGCATTAACTAGAGAAAAGGAAAACTTTAGAATTTTGTAGTTTGAAACCATTTATGACAATGGTTTCACAAAGTGACTTTTACAGTCGTCAATATGAGGGAATGGGTTAAACAGTTTAATCAAAATTCATCTAAAGCATACTGAAAAGTTACGAATGAAGCTGGAAAGCCAACCAATATAATATATATGTATCTACAACTGAGCAAGGTGCCTATTCAAATACTAAAATTGTCATTTCTCCATAAAACCCTTTGTTGTGACCACTCTTCAGAATCATCTTAAACAGACTAGACAATTCTAAAGAGTGGTCACAACATAGGTGTGTTTTTTTAGAAACAAAGGACCTATTCTTGGTTTGGTTTCAATTTATGCATCTTATCTAGGCTAGGCCTCTGCTACATCCTTGTTTGGCTTGTCATAACTGATGGTTTTTTACCTTTCATTTCCCCTTTGTTGTTTACTATCACCCCAGCATTGTCTTCAAAGTAAATAAATGTGCCGTCTTTTCTCCTGATGGGTTTCCGTTGCCGGACCACCACAGCTGGCATTACTGCAAAAGAAACCAATTCCCAATTATTCTTCAAAACCTATGAGGAAACCAAAGCAATATCACTGAAAGAAAATGTCAAGGTTAGGAGTCTCTAGAACAAAAGGGCCATGATGGCCTTGATATCACTCACCAGACAATCAGAGGAGATTATTTTTAAGTTTTCACTATATTGTTTCTATAGAAAACTGGCAACCCTTGGGACAGGCCTCATTTGACCCCAGAGGCATACTTCATACTTATGTAGAGGACTTCCAAGATGATGCAATGTGCCAAATATGAAAACCAGACCTTAAGTTTCAGGAGAAGATTTTTAAAGTTTTCGCAATATATTTCTATATAAAAACAAGGCACCCAGGGGGAATGGTAAATTTTGACCCCAGAGGCATAATTTGTATAACTTTTGTAGAAGATCTGAAGTTGATGCTGTGTGCCAAATAAAAAAGCTGAGAACCTTCCAGTTTCTTCAGATTTTCAAATGTCTTTACTATATGTTTCTATATATGTGGCCACCCCTGGGGCAGGGCCAATTATGACCACAGGGACATAATTTATATAACTTTTGTAGAGGACCTACAGAAGATGCTATGTGCCAAAAAATATATTTCTATATAAAAAAGGCACCCCGGGGAACGGTCAATAAAGGGACATAACTGGTGTTCTAGGGTCAATATCAATAACAGTTTCTGAGAAATACAAAAAATGTTACATTTTGCAGGAGCTGTCTCATCAGGCTCTGCACTATTTACAAGTTGACAACAAGATGTGTTTGTGAAACACTATGCCCCCTCATATATTTGACCTCTGACCTTGACCTCTGACCTTGACCTTGACATGTCACCCCTCAAAATGTGCAGCCTCATGAGATACACAAGCATGCCAAATATCAAGTCTCTATCTCTACTGGTCCAAAAGTTATGGCCAATGTTAAAGTCGGCGATTTGACCCATATATTTGACCTCTGACCTTGAAGGATGACCTTGACCTTGACACGTCACCCCTCAAAATGTGCGGCTTCATGAGATACATATGTATGCCAAATATCAAGTCTCTATCTATACTGGCTCAAAAGTTATGACCAATGTTAAAGTTGCTGACAAACAAACAGACAAACAGACAAACAGACAAACAGACAGACAGACAGACAGACAGACAGACAGACAGGGCAAAAACAATATGCCCCCCGACTATCGTCTATGGGGGCATAAAAATGTTTACATTTTTCGCAAACAAAAGACTATAAAGGCTCTAGTGGTCCGAGGTCAATGTAAACAAGAGCCACGTGCGGCGCCAGCACTAGTCTGATTTGGTGCTTGCCAGCTAATTTAAAACTTTTTGAAAAAAATAAAGGGCCATAACTCCAAAATTCTGAAATAAAGAGTTATGGTTCTTATGTTGGGTCCTTCTCCTAAATGAGATCTAC
Source organism: Azorinus chamasolen (assembly GCA_963576725.1). NCBI lineage: Eukaryota > Metazoa > Mollusca > Bivalvia > Cardiida > Solecurtidae > Azorinus > Azorinus chamasolen. The sequence goes on along the minus strand of OY755248.1, from coordinate 17,427,196 downwards.
CTACCTATGAAGTTTCATGTTGATACCTCTTATAACTTTCGAGTAATGAGCTACATTAAAGTATTTGCACGCCACCACCGACGACTACGTCCCAGTGATCACAATAGCTCGACTTTTCTTCAAAACAGACGAGCTGTGCAATGAATTGTTTTTTTCCAGCACACTATTGGTTATTTTATATGTCCAGTTGAAGAGATTAGTACCGGTAGATAGTAATGACATGGTGTTTACAGTTTAAAGTGTATTTCTCTTCAATATTTGATTATTTTTAAATATACCAGACCGTGGCTCATGTAACATGAACCAAATCGTAAGGGTAGTATATCGTTTCACCCTTAAAAGTGAGTGAGCGAGTTGGGTTTTACGTCTGACCAACAGTATGTCAGTTATTTGCAGACAGTACCAGCATGAGACAAGTTACAGTGCTGCCTCACTGACTGGAATACCCCTGCCGCTTGCACATGGCAAGGGCACCCCACTGAGTCACATTATCCCGACACTGGGCCGACCAGTCCTAGAACTACCCTTTTAATATAGAGCGTAGACAAGGGAGCTACTAGTTCCAACTTTTGGTCTGTCATGGCCGGGGATCAAACCCACGACCTTCCATACCGCAGGCGTCACCCTTAATAGGAACTAGGGCTGCAACGATACGCCCATGTAGCGAATACAAATACGTATTACGATACAGTATAACAAATACGAATAAATATTCACGAATACGAATACATAAACATGCTATGGCATAAGCTTATACGAGTTACTTAAGCCAAAGCATTCCAGACCGAGTCCATATTCAGGATTAGGAATTAAGCTTACTAAACAAGTGCTAATAAGCAAGGGAAAAGTATGAGTTTAAATATTTAATTGGCAAAGTCACATAAACTAGAAAGACTGAATAGAAACTTGTTCAAAAGTAAACTGGTCCAGTCCTACTGTAATCTTTAGGCAATATGCATAAAAAAAATACTAATTCAAATTCAAGCACCTTCAAAATACAGTGCATTACACTGTATCTAATTGAATATAGCATGCTGGTTTCGTCCATTTCTGGTGAATCGTGAACAAACTCTAATAAGTTTTGGTTAATAAATTTTGGGTACGTTCAGACATTGGGAGGCTCCGATAATTAACCGCTAGAGCCAACAACTGGCAGTATTACTTCATTTCGTGGTGGGACACTTTACAAACAATGATTTCATTGTTGGTTTTTCCTTCTGATCCCGTCAGAAACCCTAATTCCTATATGTCTGAAATTGTATTCGTCAATACTCAGTTCTTTGGGTAGCGAATATGATACACTCACTGCCAGAAATGATATTCGAATAATTCGAATATGTTGATGTATCATGACAGCCCTAATAGGAACCTGGTTCTTCTTTGCGACATTTCATCTCAAAAGTCTTAAACATTTGTACTACATTATTATGAAATCCACTTGTGTATACATACATGTAGGAGTTACTGAGCGGACATGATATAGGACAGACAGACTGACTGATAGACTGGACGGACAGTGCGATTACTACATGCCTCCCTTTGGGGGCGTAAAAGACTATGCAGATTAAACAACTTGAAATTTTTTCTTCTGAACAGACAGAAAGATTTGCTCTTCAAATCACATCACCACAAGTTACCAGTAGAGCAAACTAACATAATTCATCATGCTTAGGGTTTTACTGTTATCAAGAAGACTGTCAGCTACTGTGTTAACATGGCTTTTTACATTCTTGTTCCTCAATATCCTACTATGTTATACCTGGTCTACTGTTACCTCCTTAACTACCAAAAAACTTGAGGAAAGACAAAGAATACTTGGAAATAACCAAAACAATTGAACAACGAAAAACTGAATTTTAACAATTTTGCAAAACTCAAATCCGGAATTCCCCGTTAGTCCCGAAAATTCTCACATGGATATATTTCAGGCCAGCATTCGGGACTGTGACACAATGCAAGGAGTTAAGATCTCTCACCTTTTTTCCTGAGTTCAGGTTTGCCTTTCTTGACGGTTGCAACAATCATGTCACCAAGACCAGCTGCTGGCATTCTGTTCAGACGACCTTTGATGCCATTGACAGCAATAACGTACAGGTTCTTTGCACCTGAAAAGACCCCACACACAATTACACCTTACCCCAGGATTACTCATGCAAGAAATAATGACTATGGATATATTAACCCTTTACTCCATGAATATTCATGTAAGAAAAAATGAATTCATGAACATTAATTAGATTGTTATAACAATATATGGACACATGAATGTTTGACAACAGCAGAAACTTGAATCATGTCTAATTATAGTTGACTCTTGTTATAACAACCATGTTTGTTCCCACAGAAGGTGTCACTGTATTGAAAATGTCACAATTAACATTAGCTATATATGTTAAAAAACAAAAACAGTTATAAATATCAAATGTCTTCATCACAAGAGTTCACTGTATATACAAACAGAGCAGACCTTGAGATGGCTCCAATTGCAGGGTTTAATCTGGGTCTATTCTGCTTGCAAAGCCATGGAAAGGAATATTTATGGAATAAAGGGCCGTCTGACTAGATATAATGTGTTTGCAATGGAAATTTGTAGGAGGGAATTTGTTGAAATCTTTTTACAGCTAAAAAAATTCACAAATCAGACAAAGTTCCCAATTTCAGGGGTTAACATGTGACATCAGGGGTATGGGTTAACATGTGACATCAGGGGTATTGATCATCTTCCCAAATGGTGAGAAAAAAAAGCCTCAGGAAGTCTTCTCATGCGGCTCTACTCCATTTAAATACGATAAAAACTATTTGCAAGTGCACACCCAAGATCAGACAGCCCTTGATTTTTTGGCCGAGACATATCGACATGTAGATAATCATACATGTTATTTCTAATGCTTTTGCATGCCAATACATTTCACGAATGTGCTTTATTGAGTAATTTTGCCTTTATGGAAAGTCATGCCAGGGCCAAAATAGAAGGTAATTTTTTCTTTAAAATGATAACCTCTACTTGCAAGGTGTTTGAACAAGAGCTGTCCGCAGACAGCGCGCTCCACTTTCTTTAGTGCTGGATAGTGTAGTGGAAGTCTAAGTCAGAAAGGGGAGATAACAACAGCAAAATAAATTTTAGGGTTACCTACCCTTGTGAAATGGGTCCCCCTGGTAATAGTTAATATGTATACCAAAGATAAACCAAATATCTTGGACAGTTTCTGAGACATGGACCTGAACATAAAACTTAACCAACAATGAAAATTCTAAGTCGAAAAAGGGGCATAACTATGGCAAAAGTAATTTTAGGGTTACCTACCCTTGTGAAATGGGTTCCCCTTGTGATAGTTAATATGTATACCAAAGATGAACCAAATATCTTGGACAGTTTCTGAGACATGGACCTGAACATAAAACTTAACCAACAATGAAATTCTAAGTCGAAAAAGGGGCATAACTAAGGCAAAATTAATTTTAGGGTTACCTACCCTTGTGAAATGGGTTCCCCTTGTGATAGTAAACATACATACCAAATATGAACCAAATATCTTTGATGGTTTCTGAGAAAAGGACCTTAACAAAAAGGTTAACCAACGCCGACGCCGACACCGACGCCGACGAGAGGGTCATGACAATACCTCCACTTTTTGAAAAAGTGGAGCTAAAAATGCCTTAAATCACACAAATAATTTGTTTATATGCTATAAAAGGATGTCACAAGAAAACCAATCAAATTAACACGGAAGAAGACAAAACTTTCATGTATTTCACATCAAACACTGACATTATTTGCCAATGTACTGCTATTATTATGGGTTGTTTTAATGTGTTTTAAGTTTCCTGTTTGAGATAGGTTGACAATATTTTGTTGTACATCAAACAAAATATATGTACTAAAGAAATGGGTTTATCTGGTATCACAAGGGCATCTTCTTTTGCATAAATTGACGATCCTAAAAATAATGATTGAACATAACGAATACCAAATTTCGTGATGTTATGGAAAATATGCGTTCATTGCAGGGACTACCACTTTAAACTAAAACATTTTAAAATGACATGTTTTTTCTGGAAACATAATTGATGTCATGATGTTATTAAGCAGATGAATGTTTCAATACATTGAATAATTTTCATCAGTTCAATTAAAAACCAGTATCTCGGAACAAAGGGGTGCATTTACATTCATGAATCCTTCCATGTTTTTTACGATTTGAAATTATAAGACATTTGTGAGACATCTTTTCATTTTGTTAAAGAAAATATCAGTACACAAGAGATGTTTGCTATAGATCTTCAATACATTTTTTCATGTAGAAATTTATACAAATGTGAATATTTCGTTAAAATGTAGTTAACTTACCAGTGTTATCTGCACAGTTGATGACTGCGCCTACCGGCAAAGCCAAGGAAATACGGAACTTTCCTCCAGCAGATCCTCCACGACCTGGAATACAGAGACTGCTTGATAAAGAACTATGTAAAGGTACAAGAATGATTGGTTGGATTTGTTGATTAACGTCTGTTTCTACCAACTATAGGCTAATTGGGCACCCAAGAGAGAGAGAGAGAGACAGAGAGTGAAACCCGGAGAGAGAAACCCTGGCGCAATGCCCTACTCTTATTATCGATAGCTTCTGATGGTCAGTGCAAAGCACTGATAAAACAAAGTCTCACGAGAAGGACTTGGTCCAGCAGGGGAACCGAACCCTGAACCCCTGATATTGTAGTCCTACAAGAAAGACACAGAATGAATTACAACATCTGATTGCATGAACCTGTGACAAAGATCTGTGCATAACATGCCGAGACAACTTAAGAAATTTATTTCAATACAAGTAAATTGCAACATTTAAGGTTTTCACCTTTGCAATCTATAACCATTATAACAATACAGTTCAGTAATTGAGCTGTTACCTAATGCAGTTTAACATTCTATTGATTTATTACTTCGTTGCAAAATGTTCTCATTATGATTTATCATCAATTCTAAACTCCTCCCCTAATTAAGAATTAATAGTATAATTACAACAACTATAAGGAAACAAGAGACTTCACAACATGCTCAGATATGTGCTTTGTGCAAACTGTGCTGACTGATCTGATGGCTCTTGGAGTTGCCCCGTCTGCATCTGCACGATTTATGAAAGCAGCATGAGCATGTGATCAGCATGAGAAAGTTAACCCTAAATGCTGTATTAATGTTTATCATCATGATCTTTGTGTAGTTCAATTTTTATATATAGATGAATATTATCTCCATGCATGTAAAAGATGTATGCAAGTCGGCTATAAAAGTGCATCATTGTCCCAAGTTTGTGTTTAAATTGCACACTTGGTGCAAGAGGTTTGTATACCCGAATGTAACCCAGACTTAATAAATATAACTTGACTAGACGTGTTATCTGTGACCAAATAAACAGTATGTTATATCCTGTCACCAGGAAATTTCCTTCTGCCAGATATCCAGCAGTCTGGATGAAACGAACTACAGCTTCCTAAAGTGAAACAGAAATCGCTCCAAACATGTCTAAATGATCTTGTCCACCGATTAAGACAGTAAAATCCGAAAAAGAAATTCGATGAACAGATAGATATAGGTATGTACAAAGATGAGTTTATGTTGAAAAGCCGTCGTGTAAAAGCCTTTATAGGATTCTACGACCGATAGATGCAGATAAAAAGACGTTTCTTCAGGACACTTGAATTCGAAACAAATATCTGCAATATATAAAACATCGGTTGACGTTTTTGTCCTGTAAACTGAATCTGATTATATTATGTTCTGTCGCAGCAATAACAAAAGTTACTAAATAGTCAGACTTATTTGGATGTTAGCGGATAATTCTTGAGGTACTCAGTATTTACCTCTCTTGGACATGTTTGGGTATTAAAGAGGAAGTACAATGCACGCATGCGCAATCGTGATTTTCATTGGCTTAGATAGGCTTGAAACCGAATACATTTATACTAATATATCTAAATGGGATATCAGTAAAATTTGAAAGCAATTAAAGAAGTGAATGGATACGTTGATTAAATTATGAATGAATACGTGTATAAATAATGGATAAATGGACGGAAGTGGGAAGAATGGATGGACAAAAGAATGCAATGAATTAATAAATGAATAAACGAACGAGCAAATTTGACCAACCAACCATACACAAGTCACATATAAAAGAAAATACACATGCAAACCCAATACATTTACCATAAGAATATATTTATAGTAGTACAAGTATCGGGATTTCCACAAAATTCGTTATGAATCCATATGAAACACAACCAACCCAAAAAACAAAGAAAAAACTATAAAAACCAAACTGAATAAAGATATATAAGTTTCTGTTGTTTTGGAAGGCGATGGCTCCTCTGAAGTCCATGCTACTTCTGTCTATCTAATCTATCTATCTATCTATCTATCGAATTCAATCTACTCAAGAAGTCAAGTTCTGCATATTACAAAAAACAGAAATATTAGAAAAATACATACTACATTCATAGCCAAGTGCCTCGATCTACAACATATGCAATATATATTGGCCTTGATATTATCGTCTGACCTCAGTTACAACACCCACATCAAACGAAAACGAGGAAAATAAAAACAGTTTAGGAACTGGGCTATAAATCTCTGGTCCACCCACAACCAAACTATGCCTCGCCGGTCTTGAGCCCGCACACATAATGCGATACAAAGACAATGGAGATTATCCAGAGACGTGCACTACGATTGGTTAACAATGACTATTCCCCCCCCCCCAACTCAAAGTTACAGGCTTTTCACGTGGATTGGCGTTCTCTCGAACACAGCCATCTAGACTTAACCCTTTCCCTCATACAAACGTGTTTTCACGCATTTGCAAACAGAGTAGACCCAGATCAGACGGCTCCCAGAGGAGCCGTCTGATCAGGGTCTGTTCTGTTTGCTTATGGAATGTTTGATAGATCTGTTTCTTTAGTTTCTAAAATGGCTACAATGTTACACCTTCCATATTTCATTATTGCTATATTGTTAGTGAATATTCAGTAGGTATTAAAATTTGTAATAAACATAGAACAGGGAAAGGGTTAAGACTAATAGTGTTTTACAGAGTTACAGCCAGCCTCCCTCGAGCGCACGAACGCTCTATCACACGCACGCATACACGCACACACTAACACGTACACACATCGGGGCATCTCGACATATGCGCAATATCTCCTTAAGGTAATTGTCGGTTTCTACTGACTATCTTAAAATTTTCCCCTCACATTATCACTCTTTGGGCCAGACTACTAACACACAATGACACAACATCTAATTTTGATCTCTTTTACAATTTACCCCATGGATATTTAGAAATAATGGCATCGTGAATATTAATTAACTTATGAAATGGCATATGTACTCTTTGCCAAAGCAGATAATGTAGAATCAGATCAACATTATTCCAGGAGCAAACGGGACAGACCCTGGCCAGACAGTTCCAATAGGAGCCATCTGATCTGGGTCTACTTTGTTGCTCAATGTGTATAAGAGCGCGCTTATGGAGTAAAGGGTTAATTAAACAGGCTGTGGAGAAGACTCGGTACTTGTCCAGCGGCCAATGTTTTTGTTTGTACTTACACGAGAATGAACCCTCTCAACCCTTTTTAAACCTCTGAATTCGAACCCCTTATGTTAATCCGGCCACGAGTTAGCAAGAAAATATTTATAATTCATAACTTGATCTAGTATAGGTCTCCTATGATTGTCCGTACTATGTTGGAAGGCGTATTTTATTGAATGCAGATAAACAGTAAACCCTCCATATAGCGACCGTTTAATGCTTTACATAGACGGTAGCGTAACGTAGACTGAAAGTAAAGTAGAAAACTAAGAACTTGCTGTATAACATATTGACCTGAATTAAGCCTTTACTCCATAAGTATGCCTTTCTACGCCTTTGAAAACAGAGTAGACCCAGATCAGACGGCCCCTATAGGAGCCGTCTGATCAGGGTCTGCTCTGTTTGCTTACGCTAAAATATAGATATGATTCTACAGTAGCTGCCATGGCCATACAATCATGTATCCATGTGCTATTATAACAATTAATCCAATTAATATTCATGACGTCATTATTTCTTACATGAATATTCATAGGGGCAGGAGTTAACCCTTTTCCTCATATAAACGTGTTTTCACGCATTTGCAAACAGAGTAGACCCAGATCAGACGGCTCCTAGAGGAGCCGTCTGATCAGGGTCTGCTCTGTTTGCTAATATAATTTGATCAATCTTTTCCTTTAGTTTCTAAAACGGCTACAAGATTCCAACTTCCATATTTCATTGTAACTTTTTTGTCCATGAATATTCAGTAGATACTGAAATTTGTAATAAACATAGAACAGGGAAAGGGTTAAGCTACTGCCTGCTTGGACCTCTCAGAAATAGACGTCATTTGAGTGGTCGTTGTAGAAAGGTTTTACTGTATTGTTCAATTAATTTTTATAATGTAAAACTGTTAAGGTAATGTTTCACTTCGACAAAAACTGTAAGACTAGAGCTGTTATATATATTTCCATACGCCAACAGAGCAGATCCTGATCAGAAGACTTATACAGAAGCCTTTGAACTGGGTCTACTCTGTTTGTAAAGATGTGAAAAATCAATTATTATGAGGGAAAGGGTTAACTTTTAATATTATAAATAATGACGTCACGGATATTTATTAGTGACAGGATGAACAGTGGTTTTTATCATGGCAGATTTGATAGACTCAGATCTATATTATTCCATGGAGTAGATCCTGCCTAAACCGTCTCATTTTGGTCTGCTATGTTTTCAAAGGCGTCAAAAGGCGTATAAACTGTGGCGTGAAAGGTTGATTGAATTGGACGTTTATTTCAGGTATTGTCAGTTTAAAGTTTAAACTCAAATTAAGAAAGACAACCGCGCGTGTTACTACGCTGCATCTATTGCAAGATTGTCTTTCCTAATGTGAGTTAAACCTTAGCCATCTGATCTAGGCATACCCTGTTTTCCCAGAAGGCGTGTCAGATAAAGGGTTGCTATTCCGTTGTCAGAGTCGCCTGAGCAATAATCATATAAGTGTACACGCAGGTGATGAAAATGAAATTAAAATATGTACTGATATGGACATATATGTGTAGCCAATTACTTGATAATCCCACGTTTGTGAGCCTATGCAAATAGAGTAAACCCAGATCTGAAGGTCCTTGTAGGAGCCGCCGGATCATGGCCTACTTTACACATTCAAATACACGAGTAAATCGCGATTATTCAAAAGTTTTGTATAGAAGAATTTAAACCCTTTTAGGCAGAGAGCTGCTTAATGCGTGGTGAAAGTCATGCAGAAAGCTTCTAGAGGAACTTTCACCACGCATTAAGCTGCCACATGTCTTAAAGATCGATAATGATACGTATTTTAGTGTTCGAATAATTGATAATGATACGTATTTTAGTGTTCGAATAATTGATAATGATACGTATTTTAGTGTTCGAATAATCGAGATTTAGCTGTATATGTTACATATCTGATTCCCTACTGTTTGTCATGTCAGTATATTTAATTTTGCGATATGTTTGATATCAGATTAAAATAGTATTCATAATTGCCGGGGTCTTGTACGAATAGTCAGTAAGTTCTCCCCAAAATGGAATTAACACAAGTTTGCGTCACCGCCGTTATCATTAGATCAAATCAACAATAAACACAAACTGCCAAGTTTATTTATCCCTTTCCATCATACAAATTTGCAAAAAAGTGTAGACCCAGATCAGTCGTCTGATCAAGGTCTGGTCTGGATGGTTATGGAATTAAATAGATCTGACTTTACTGTTTCTACGTATACCTAACCGTCCTGTGTACATAAGCCATTGTAAAAATGCGCTTATAAATATTTATGAAGTCATTATTTCTTACATCAATTTTAACTCTTTCCCTGTTCAGTTTTTATTTCAAATTTTAATAGGCTACTTACTGTTTACTCATGGAAAAAATATTTATAATGAAATGTTGAAGGTGGAACATTGCAGCCATTTCAGAAGGCAAAGAAATAGATATATCAAATTCTACTAGCAAACAGAGCAAACCCTGATCAGACGGCTCCTCTATGAGCCGTCTGATCTGGGTCTACTCTGTTTGCAAATGCGTAAAAACGCGTTTATATGATGGAAAGGGTTAAACAGGGAAAGGGTTAAACATGTATCGTGTCTATTTGAGGGAATTGTTAGACACACAAATAACATAGAATTCGTATGAATATTCGCACGTGCATTAATAACCTATACCATGCCGATATCGGCCTACTGACGTTTGCAAACAGCCTGGACCCAGATGAGATACCGAGTAACAGATGAGATACCGAGTAAATCGGCGTCTCATAACCCAGTCTGTAGTTTGTTAGAAACACTAACGAGACGGAAATAAGTAAAACGATATGTTTTTAGAACAAATTTCGAACAAATATCAGTTGTTACTTCATGGTATGGGTTAATTAACAGAACTGGATTGGGATGACGTAGTGATGCTTTACCGCCTCAATAATGAAAGGGATATAAATCTCGATTTTAAGAAATATTTTTTACACTGGTTGCTTCCCTTAACTATTACTTCATGAATATTCATGTGAGAAATAAGGACATCATGGCTATATTAATTGTTATGATAGCATATAGACTCGGGATGTTTTGACCATGACAGAAACTGTAGAATCATATCTAAATTATATCATAAGCAAACAGAGCAGACCCAGATCAGACGGCTGGGACTACTTTGCTTGCAAAGGCATAGACTGGCCTATTTTTGGAGTAAATGGTTAATTCAGTGTGGCATGTGATCACAGATTCACAACGCATTTATATTCAGTCAGCTTTTAATCCAAGTTTGACTGTTTTCAGACGTAAAACTATAAATGAAGGTTTGCAAACGCGCAACAGTGTGCGGACAGTCAACATGCCCGACAGTGTGCGGACAGTCAACATGCCCGACAGTGTGCGGACAGTCAACATGCCCGACAGTGTGCGGACAGTCAACATGCCCGACAGTGTGCGGACAGTCAACAAACCCGACAGTGTGCGGACAGTCAACATACCCGACAGTGTGCGGACAGTCAACATACCCGACAGTGTGCGGACAGTCAACATGCCCGACAGTGTGCGGACAGTCAACATACCCGACAGTGTGCGGACAGTCAACATGCAATGAGAATTGATAATGCTTCAACATCTTTCTCTTAGTTTAATTGTATATTCAATTGTATATCTTTTTGCGGCGAATGATTCAAGCTTATTTTCTAACGTTGTTTACCAGTTTCGTGAAAATTGATAAACGCTTTTGGGGTTTTGCCTAATTCTAATTGCTAATAGCCAAGTTGTTCTTTTTTTTTTGGTTATATGCAGACTATGTCCATCCATTCACATTTCAGCAGCCAGAGACAAACTGTACACGTCTCTGTAGAATCCCATATGTCTGCCGTAAAGTGTCCAAGGTCCTGTAGAAACCGTGTGATAAAAGTCTGCTCTGTTTGCTTATGCAATAATATAGATGCTTCTGCCATAGTACTGGGATCAGCAAATGAAACAACAATGGTAAAATACAATACATGTGTAATAACAAAGAGCAAAACTTAATTTCGAAGTCATCAAAAAACATTCAGCAATTCGAAAAAGACAAATTTACTAAAACGTATCTATCGATTAGGCCAAATGCATGTATTGATAATGTTGTTTACAACTTTGACAATGGTCTGCAGCAGTGCCAATAAAAAAGAAGTCGAATTCTGGATCTTAAAGACAGGTGGTATTTTATCCTTTCCCTAATATAAACGTGTTTTTAAACATTTGCAAACAGAGTGGACTCAGATCAGATAGGAGCCGTTTGATTAGGGTCTGCTCTGTTTGCAAATGAATTTGGATAGATCTTTTACTACTTTCTGACACTGACGCCTTTTTTATGCTTCTGTAAAGTCACTCTGTGAAACCTTTGTTAGAGCGTTTGCTCTAACTTGATCTTTCTAACTAGAATATCCCGACAGGGACATTGTTTCTATCCTATACGTGGCTTTGTAGCGCATGAGATGAAGGTAAATCGTCGTTGTTGTCATCATCATTATCACCACCACCACCACCACCACCACCACCACCACCACCACCACCATCAGATCCAACCTTTTGAATGAATCTACCATAGGAGCAAGTGCTCTATTTACCACAATGGTTTCAAAAAGTGACTTTTGCGGAGGCGTCAAAAGGTGTCAGTATGAGGGAATGAGTTAATTGCAAAGCTCTAATTTGGCACACTACCTTAACATTTCGCGTGGAGCCCAGTATGTAACACTGTGATGACAAATACGTTTTTAACCCTTCACTCCATGAATATTTATGTAAGAAATAATGACGTCATGAATATTAATTATATATTACCTGTTACAGTAGCACATAGTCACATGAATGTTTTACCAAACAGAACAGAGCCGTCCTACAGGAGCTGTCTCATCTGGTTCTACACTGTTTTCAAAGGCGTACAACGGCGTACATGTGTTTATGGAGTAAATATTTAAATGCTGTTGTTGTTTTAGCTGAATGGTGCATCCTATGTTAGCCCTTCGCTTGCTATTCACGTCAATATACCTACCTGTAATAGTGAAGACCCAGATGAGACAGCTCCTGCAGGCGCTAGCTCATCAGGGTCAGCACTATTTACAAGTTGATTGTGCAACCAGTGCACTCCACAGCAGTGATTGCACAGCGAAGTACTTGTACACAGTGAAGATATATGTAATTATACAACAGGGCATGGGTAAAGAAAGAGAAATGTATTTTAAAATTCAGCAAGAGAAGGGTTAACTCTTATCATGTTTAACCATTTCCTTCATATAAACGCCTTTTCACGCATTTGCAAACAGAGCAGGCTCAATCAGACGGCTCCTATAGGGTCTGCTCTGTTTGCTAATGGAACATGATAGTCCTGTTTCTTTACTTTCTAAAATGGCTACAATGTTCCACCTTCCATATTTAATTATAAGTAATAGTCCATGGTATTGAATTTGGAATAAACATAGAACAGGGAAACGGTTAAGCATGACCTGAATAGCATTTGCAACTAACTTAAACTGGATCCATACAAGGCACTAAGTACATGTAATTCGAGGTATCGTCAAGATTCAAAATGTTTGCCAATAATTTTCCAAACGCTTGAACAAAGAGGAAGTATATTTGTCCTTTAATCTATGAATATTCAGACAAACATTAATGATATAATGGTTTTTAATTAACAGAGTCTAGACATTGGTACTACGAACCAAACAATTGGTTTACATGACCGAAATTGTAGAATTAGATCTATATAATAAGCAAACAGAGCAGACCATTATCAGACGGATCCTAGCGGAGTCACCTGCCCTAAGTCTACTCTGTTTGTGAGGACATACAAGGGCATAATGTTGAAGTTAAGGGCTATTAACCTAGTTAGGGTTTTAACATTCAGCCTGCTGAGCAAATTATCTTTTACATAAAGTTTCGTCTAATACATTTTCAAAATTCAAGCTATAATAAATTTGTCTACCAAAATTCAATCAGGGTGTCAAACAGTTTGGATCCTGATGAGACGCCGAGTTACTCGGCGTCTCATCTGGATCCAAACTGTTTGCATAGGTAACCACTCATCAGCCCATACCAGGCTAAAGGTTAATAAAAGTATTTTTTTTCTTCTGGTTGATAGGAGTTAGTCCGAAGTCGCCCCAGTATTAAAATACAGCAAAACCTCAAGCAAACAAGCACCATTACCGGTCTCTAAGACAAATGACAGCCCAACGCAGGGTGAAAACCATTCATGAAGCTCAACTGTGAGCTTTCTATGTGACTACCGGTATTACCCTGTACTAAGCAGCAATCGGCCTAAAAGGTTTTTATTCTTCAATACCGAGTTTTCGGATTATCGAGGGTTTACTGTATACATATTGATACATATCAGAATTTGGAATGACTCATAGTGCAGATCCCGACTAGGGAGCTCAACCAGGAGCTTTCTAACACAGGTATACGCTTCATAAATGTCATACCACGATCAAAGGTGCCCGACGCATGCTTGTTCTCAACCATGGAAAAAAGTTTTATAGATAGTTTTAGGCTAGTTTTACATACTTCGATCACATTTTTTATGGGGGGGGGGGGGGGGGAGGGGGGGGGGTCCGTGGGTGAGCCCAAGCATGCGTCGGGCACCTTTGATAACGATGGATGTGAATACAGAAAAACCCGTCTACTTAGTGGATCGTTTGTTGTACATAGAGCGCCTAAAAGGGGACTAACCAAACAAGGTATTCCAAGATCAGATACCTCTGAAGGACCTATCTGGTTTGATTTCACAAATTATTTGCAGAATGTCACATCGGGAATTTCTTTATTGCAGCAAAACCCGTTCAAATGAATACATGTTCATCATACATCTACATATTTCGGCAAGTCCACAGCGAAACTAAGGCTTTACGATATAAAACTGTGATTTGGGAAGTTTAGATTTAGATTCTAGTCTTAATTTCAGCATTATCGTTTATCTTTTATCTGATAGAGACACCTTTTGACGCCTTTTCGAACATAGTACATGTAGTAGTGGTGGTAGTAGTAGTAGTAGTAGCAGCAGCATCAGCAGCAGTAGTAGTAGTAGTAGTTGTTGTAGTGGTGGTAGTAGTAGTAGCAGCAGCAGCAGCAGAAGCAGTATAGTAGTAGTAGTAGTGGTGGTGGTGGTAGTAGTAGTAGTAGTTGTAGTAGTAGTAGTGGTGGTGGTAGTAGTAGTAGTAGTTGTTGTAGTAGTAGTAGTAGTTGTTGTAGTAGTAGTAGTGGTGGTGGTAGTAGTAGTAGTAGTTGTAGTAGTAGTTGTAGTAGTTGTAGTAGTAGTAGTAGTAGTTGTAGTAGTAGTAGTAGTAGTAGTAGTAGTAGTAGTAGTAGTAGTAGTAGTAGTAGTAGTAGTAGTAGTAGTAGTAGTGGTAGTAGTAGTAGTAGTAGTAGTAGTAGTAGTAGTAGTGGTAGTGGTAGTGGTAGAAGTAGTAGTAGTGGTAGTAGGAGTAGTAGTAGTAGTAGTAGTAGTAGTAGTAGTAGTAGTAGTAGTAGTAGTAGTAGTAGTAGTAGGTAGGAGTAGGTAGTAGTAGTAGTAGTAGTAGTAGTAGTAGTAGTAATAGTAGTAGTAGTAGTAGGTAGGAGTAGGTAGGAGTAGGTAGGTAGGTAGTAGTAGTAGTAGTAGTAGTAGTAGTAGTAGTAGTAGTAGTAGTAGTAGTAGTAGTAGTAGTAGTAGTAGTAGTAGTTAGTAGTAGTAGTAGTGGTAGTAGTAGTAGTAGTAGTATTAGTAGGTAGGAGTAGTAGTAGTAGCAGCAGTAGTAGTAGTAGTAGTAGTAGTAGTAGTAGTAGTAGTAGTAGTAGTAGTAGTAGTAGTAGTAGTAGTTAGTAGTAGTAGTAGTAGTAGTAGTAGGTAGTAGGTAGTAGGTAGTAGGTAGTAGGTAGTAGGTAGGAGGTAGTAGGTAGTAGGTATTAGGTAGTAGGTAGGAGGTTAGTAGGTAGTAGGTAGGAGGTAGTAGGTAGGAGGTAGTAGGTAGTAGGTAGTAGGTGTAGTAGTAGGTAGTAGGTAGTAGGTAGGAGGTAGGAGGTAGGAGGTAGTAGGTGTAGTAGTAGGTAGGAGGTAGGAGGTAGTAGGTGTAGTAGTAGGTAGTAGGTAGGAGTAGGTAGTAGTAGGTAGTAGGTAGTAGGTAGGAGGTAGGAGGTAGTAGGTGTAGTAGTAGGTAGGAGTAGGTAGGAGTAGGTAGTAGTAGTAGTAGGTAGGAGTAGGTAGTAGGTTTCACCATTAACATGATCCACATTTTGGAGTTGGGAAGATTATCACAAATGGTATCGACATATGTTTTAATTCTCAATAATGATGTAAAATATTATAACAATGATATTATAAATATGACAGCAATGATAACATACAATATGACAACAAATATTACATACAATCTGACAACATTGATAACATACAATATGACAACAAATATTACATACAATCTGACAACATTGATAACGTACAATATGACAACAAATATTACATACAATCTGACAACATTGATAACATACAATATGACAACAAATATTACATACAGTCTGACAACATTGATAACATACAATATGACAACAAATATTACATACAGTCTGACAACAATGATAACATACAATATGACAACAAATATTACATACAGTCTGACAACAATGATAACATACAATATGACAACAAATATTACATACAGTCTGACAACAATGATAACATACAATATGACAACAAATATTTCATACAATCTGACAGCATTTATAACATACAATATGACAATAAATATTACATACAATCTGACAGCATTACTAACATACATGTACGATATGACAACATTCGACAGGTATCACTCAAACGTAGATGTACGAGTATATTAACAGGAGATATGACAGAAAACAGAATAACACAATGCACTTCATGAGCAAAAAATAAATATTTTACTCTTAGCAACCCATGTAAACCCAGTTTAGATTCATCATTTTCAAAATGGCATATGGACAGAATATAATAGGTCTGGTATGCATGTGCTCTGCTATGTACAGAAAAATAGCATCTATAAATACCATACATAGCGTCAAAGTATGAGGTTTAAGACGGGAGGTAGCTTAACCCATTCCCTCCTAATGACGCCTTTTGACGTCTCTGTAAAGGTCACATTTTGAAACCATTGTGATAATTAGAGCATTTGCTGCATAGGAGCAAATGCTCTACTTATCACAATGCTTTCAAATGTACACAATTCTAAAAAAAATCATTTTCTCTAGTAAATGCCCCTTTTCGGTAGATTCATTCAAAGATGCTGGGTATAAAATAGCCAAATGAGAGAATGTGTTAACCCATTCCCGCATATTGATGCCTTTTGACGCTTCTGTAAAAGTCAAGTCACTTTATGAAGCCATTGTGATAAATAGAGCATTTGCTCCACATGAGCAAATGCTCTATTCATCACAATGGTTTAAAAACTACACAATTCTGAAAATTTCATTTTCTCTAGTTAATGCTCCTTTTTGGCAGATTTAACCAAAGAGGTTAGGTCTAAAAATAGCCTAAGTGGGAATGGGTTAATCTAGACTTATCTACTAGAATGCCGTTTAGATAGGCTTAATTGTATCTAGTTTGACAAACCGTGCTGACGTCACGTGACGTGGTATCTTCAATTAAACTGGTCTGGGTCTACACCGATCGCAAATGAGTTATTAAGTTACATTGTTTCGTGAGGCGACACAAAATGGGTACATGTATTGCACTTATTGACGAGGTTTACGTATGTGCCCGTCAACCAATCTTGCAAACTACTAAAATGCTACTCATGTCAATTGTGTCCGAGGTATGGGGATACATTAGAGCAAGCCGGGGCTTACCGGAGATTGCCGAAGCTTGCTCTGTGCATCTTATGTGATTGGATTAGTTTTTAAAAGGCGTTGGTATTGACTATGGAGTAAGAGTTTAAACTGTGAATGACATTTACAAACACCCTCAATCTATGCGAGTTAAAGTATAAACTGGTGTTTTATCAGTTCCAAGCTGTTTGTTATCAGTCAGTAGCTAAACTACGCAAATCGGTCAAATTGGACACCGCTTGGTTGAGGGTTGGGTGATAGTAATCCTGTCATAGAGAGCACGGCACTGACATAAGCTCCAACAGCGGCCACTATACACAGGGCGAACCCAGCGTGTAAATCCATTCCTTGTGCAATGTCACCTTCGGCCTTAAACCTCAAGGCAAAGATGGAACAGCCGATAATCGCCAGTGTGCCTGAAAAATAAATAAAAACACTATACAATAGAACCTGTTTAACCCATTTGCTCCCAGCGGATTCTTCCATTCTTATACATTGGATTCGTCTATCTTTTATCTAAGGGATGTCTGATCTAAATTTTCATTTTTTTTGTTGTTTTATATTGAATTTCCTGTCTGCAAACAATGTAGACTCTGATCAGACGCCGCATCATGCGGCGTCTGATCGGAGTCTACACTGTTTGCCTACGTCCCATATATGGGATCGTGGGAGCAAATGGGTTAAACCGGAGGTTCAATTTAGTATAAATATCGATCTTAGAGACAGACTTAAGGTCAATGCAGTGTGAAAGTCATTCAGAAAGCTCCTCTACTAAATAAAGAGCTTTCTTAATAACTTTGACCCGCATTAGACAGCCGCCTTAATGAAAAGTATCCAAACTCCTCTCAACTAGAATTACTGTATACAGTTAATCCGAAACGACATTTCAAGCATTTGCAAACAGCAAACAGACAGGGTAGACCCAGATCAGATGGGTCCTGTTTGTTAATGGAATTATATAGATATTATCCTACAGTTTAGGTCTAAGTCTAAGTCTAATCTTCTTTTTATTTTTATCTCATAAACATTAGGTCAATGAATATTCATGATGTGATCAATTCATTAAAAATGTTCACTAGGGAATAGCCTAAGCGTACGTCTCTACATCGAAGTCCAAACAATCGCTAGTGCTGGGACATATAAAACTCCACATTAACACGCGACAAAAGCAATGCAGAAAGTTCCAAGACCTATATGTTTGTCCTGGGTTAAGCTACGGTAGTACCATCTACCCCATATGTGCGTATTAAAATACTATTAGTCGGCATTTCTCTACTACACCCCATTTTGTAACGACTCTATAGAATCGTATAGAAAAGACGATTCTAAAGGGTGGTCACAGTACAGGGTTTGGCGGAGAACCCAAGGAACTGTTCTTGAAAATGTTTAAATGGGTCCATCTTAATTCATAAGGTAAACTAGCAATACGATAGTAAGGTAAACTAGCAAGCGAAAGTATGGAAGCACGGTGAAAGTTATATGAACAGCTCCAATATAGGAATTTTTCTGCGTTATTTTCATTTAACATAAACATCATGTCTATTTTTGTAACGGAAAGTATTTCAAACTATTTCAGTCGACTTAGATTACATGGTCTGAGCTTTCAATACTGAAGTACTCCACTTCGAAAATCGTTACCTGATAGAAACGCCTTTTAACAAGTTTACAAACACGGTAGACCCAGATCAGATGGCTCCTGAAGGAGCCGTTTGATCGGGACCCGCTCTGTTTGCTTATAGACGTATACGACTATATCTATTATTATTATTATTTTATTATTATTATACCACATTTATATAGCGCTCTTTTCACACAGGATGTGTGCGTTCAAAAGCGCTGTACATGGATGAAATCAATAATCGGAACGAACAGCATGATTATCTATCCGGACAATGAAAGATTTATAACAGATATACAATAAATAGTTCCGATTATACAGTTTATGCCATGACCAAAAAGCATGTCTTCATAATCCATTATACTAAATTAGCTAATAAATATTCATGGTGTTATGAATTCTTTCGCAAACAGAGCAGACCCAGATAAGACGGCTCCTAAGGGAGCCGTCTGCCCAGGGTCTGCTCTGTATGCTTATAAAAATTACCAAATCTCCCGTGTATATATGCCATTACAGGAATTCAATTAATTCCAAGAAAATTCATCACAGAAAGTGTTTATACAAACCTCCGGTGATTGCCACGGCAGCGCCAATTTTGGGTAGTAAGTTTTGTTGCTTCATGACAAACAGCTTGAGGACAAAGCATGCCACAACCCCTGACATGGCCAGGATTGCCATAATTTCCATGGCACGGGTTGCCTGCAGACTGGCCACTGAAAAAGACCCACAGAGGTGCAGTGATTCGGATCAAATAGCTATATTTCTAGCTGTCAAAGCAATGGACCGAAAGAAATCGATGCCGTACATCCAAATGGTTGGTTACCTCATATTGTTGTTTAACCATTTACTCTATAAATCCGCTTTATCTTTACAAACAAAGTAGACCCAGATCAGACGGTTCCTATAGGAGCCGTCTGAACTGGGTCTACTTTGTTAGCTTATGCCGCAATATAGATGGTTCTACAGTTTCTGTCATGACCAAATATTTCTGTGGTCACGTGTCACGATATAATATAATTATCTAATTTCTATTTACGAGGCCACCATTTCTTATATAAATATTTCTGCATTAAGCAGTTAAGTTATTGAGAGTTTATATTACTCATTCATGTATAGAGTTTATATTACTCATTCACAGCACCACGGTTACAATACTTGCTACAGTTTATGCCATGGCGAATAAGTCCAGTGTCTGTGTCCTATAATATTACAATTAATCTAACAGATATTCATGATGTCATTAATTCTTACATGGCTACTCAATGAGTAATGGGTTTAAAACTCCACTTTGCATGTCCATGTCTCTTGTGTTTCATATCATATCCAGATTTCTAGTTTACTGATTCTGCTAAAGCACGCAGATATGCTTTTACAGTTTCTACTACGGCCAAACATTAACGTGTCCATGTGCCTTTATATAAAATATAATCTATTTGATATTAATAGTGTCATTATTTCTTACATGACTATTCATATCCCAGGGCTCAAGCTGGAGCTCTCCATTAGGGAGAAGTTAATAGTGATATTGAGGGAGAAGTTTGGTACTGTTTTGTATCTTCCTATATGTTCTATATATAATAAAACTTCTCCCTCAGCTCAAAGCAGGGAGAAGTCAGCAGAATTAGGGAGACCTTTTCTCCCAAATCGCCCTCTTGCTTGAGCCCTGTATCTAGTAAAGGGTTAAGAGAAAGTGTGACAGTACTGGCGTCTCATCAATACTCAAAAGAAGTGTTTTAAGTTTGTATTTCACACTGCGCAGGAGAGAATAAATATTACAATATATAAATTTCATAAACAAACAGAACAGATCCTATAGGAACCGTGGCTGGCTTGAATCTACTCTGTTTGCTAAGGCGTTCAAGGGCGTATTAACCCATTACCTCCGTAGGCTATTTTTAGATACAACCTCTCTGAATGAATCTACCGAAAAGGAGTATTAACTAGAGAAGAGGATTTTTTAGAATTGTGTAGTTTGAAACCATTGTGATAAATAGAGCATTTGCTCCTATAGGAGCAAATGCTCTATTTATCACAATGGTTTCACAAAGTGACTTTTACTGAGTCATCAAAAGTCGTCAACAAGAGGGAATGGGTTAATAGAGTACACACGCCAGGAGCTCTAGAAGCACCACTTTGCATACAAAACAAAACAGTGTCGTCTTAATGTGTATACAATTCTCGAAGTAGAGCTTTACTCTATACATGTATATTCTTTTACTCCGTAATTTCACATTTTGTGCATTTGCAACAGAAATAGGCTCCGATTAGATAGCTCCTGTATAAGCTGTCTGACCAGGGTTAGTTCTGTTTGTTAAATGCTATATAACTGATTATATGCTATCATGAAAATAATACCCGTTCGTTTATAATTTTAATGCAGCAGAACGTGTCTTAAGCGACTTTGAATTGTTTGAGTGCAGAAATATTAAAAACAGGTGGTCGTTTAGTCCAGGGAAAAAGTAATGCAAAATGCCGGCATTACTTTTGAACTGTATTAAGCTACCTGGTATCACCTGCCCTACACACCCTAGTTCTATAATATAAATCTTCTGTACTTCGAAATATAACGTATTTATAGTTCTTCGTCACGTTTTTATATTTTTATAACTGATTTTTCTATTCTTTAAATAATTGTTCTCACTTTTATCATTCCTGCGAAACACGCCAGCAACCAAAACAAAATATGACCATGAATGATAAAAAAACGCAATGAAGAATGATAACAGGGTTATTTGTTCTACTGTAATGCATGTAGATAACTGACTTACTAGATAATACACACTGGTCAGTATTGCAATATTCAAGAAGTAAAACACAGACAGGTTGCACGTGTCTCAGTTATAAAACTTCTGAGTCTGAGATCATTCTCAAATATCTGATTGGCCAGATTCTGACAAAGCTCAGAATCTGACCAATCAGATGCTTGAGAATGATCTTTGACCCAAGCAAAATGTGTTAATATCCTCTTGGCCTGGATCCGGACTTTTTGCAAATGATCTCCGACTGTAGCATTCGAGAGTTAACCCTTTCCCTATTGAATATTCATGTACCAAATAATGGCATCATGAATATTTATTAGGTTAATATATATAATGGCACATGTTCATGTAGAAACTGTAGAATCAGATACATGTATGTTATATTAGCAAACAAGTAGACCTTGATCTAACGACTTCTACAGCAAAAGGTGGGAACATGCGTTTATATGAAGGAAAGAGTTAAAACTGACTTACTGATGCCCTTTTTTTCACCGACACTACTTGGCGTTAGATCGACACATGTATTCACCATTGAGTCAGAGGATATGCACTGTTTCCACAGACCGGCGTACACTATAATTCCTGATACGTGGTTGCTGAGCACCCAGTATGGTATAGCCACCCCGATCACTTCCAGCAACAATGACAGACCGGCTACCACTAGACCCACAACTTCCAACATGGTTGTAGATTGAACTGGATTTTAACGAGCACTGAATAAGAGTCACAACGTGGTGGTCTTTTATCTTCGCCTTGCGTCACCTTATTAACCCTTTACCTCATAAATATTCATGAAGGAAGTGCAGAATGCAAGCCTTTATCAGCTTAAATGCTAATGCATTATGATCAAGGGCAGTTTTGGATATGGCAGATACTACATAATCAGATATATTATCAGCAAACAGAACAGACCCTGATCAGACGGCTCCTAGAGGTCCCGTCTGATCTGGATCTTTTCTGTTTGCAAAACAACGTTAAAAGGTTTGATCTCAAACCAGATGAAGGGTTGATACTTTATCAACTTTTAATTAATAAACCTTTATAGGGCTTAGAAATCAATCGGCTACTCGACTACATGTCCCGTATGTCCGTTGCATCTTGGTATTTGGGGTGAAACTTTAAGTATTAATCAATTTAGCATTAGGAATGTCCATAGAGTGTATACATACTCACAGGAATTCGCTATTTAAAAAAAAAAGAAATATTGTGGAAAAATAGGTTAAAGGATTGATAAAGTAGTTTCAGCTTATAACACGATAAGCTCGAGCTAAATGTCACGCATGTATTTCCACACAGATGAGGTAGTATGTCATATACTTTAATTAGCTGGACAGAAACGGATTGGATTAGTATTATATATATTCACAGATTTGACCCAGCGTACACTGGAAACGACCCGAAGTCTGGTCAATATTATAAATACACATGGCTGTCAATGTGTGGTCGGACATTTTCAAGAAAAAATGAAACATTATCAGATTTTTGGAAAATGAGACATTTTAGGACACGTGCACCAACATGGTATCTGTTGTATATTCAAGGTTATTCACCGAAACAACATTGTGATATACGTGTATACACGTATGGAAAATGATACCGGGTCCTGATTAAAAAAAAAAAAAAAAAAAAAAAAAACTACACATATATAGGATGCTTTTGAAAAGTTCGCTCGATTTACTTGTAAACGTAGTAAATCGACCGGACGTTTTGAGATTTGTTCTAACCCTGATCTTCATATAGACGCATTTTCGCACCTTTTGCAAACAGAGAAGATCAAGATCAGACGGCTCCTGTAGGATGCATCTGATCAGTGTGTGTGCTATTTGCTTATGAAATTATAAAAATCTGATTCTACAGTCTCTGTCTGTCACGGTGAAAGACAAAATCATATAGATCTATTCATGTTCCATAATCAAAAATCATCTAATAGATATTCAAGTTGTCATTATTTCTAACATGAATACTGAACATGTAAAGGGATTAATGAATGTCTAACATGATACACAAAGTCACTTTGACATAAAGGCGTGTAATTTGCATACTAAAGGTACAAACATGAGTCATGCAGGAAACACCACATACAAAACAAACAGCCGCACGAACAGCACCACAACAAGAAAACACAGTAAATGTACAACACTAACAATACTCAAAGAGGTGCACAAAGATAAAACAAACAAACAGATGGAAGTGCTGCCTTTGAACGGCCAGTGACAGTAGTCACTGGGGAGGGGGTGTTCAATCGGTTTAGGGGCGCCCAACCTCATTCCTTCCATCCCCATCCTAAAAGACAGTGTAAATAAACGTATCTCCCTCTCCTACTGATCTACAACAACCACAGTGGCAAATACATGGTTAACTGCATGTAGAACGGAAACATGTTTCAGTGAAACAAACCGTATCCACCCACGATTTAGCTGCAAACAGAGTAACTGTAGACAAGCAATAAAAGGTACGACAAAAACGATATAGTACAAATATCCGACGTCCTTTTCTCCTCCCAATTCCACACTGTGTCCAATATTTAGAATCGAGTAAAGAAAACATATTCTAAACCGGATTTTTTAAAATAAAGAACAAATAAAGACTTTTCAGGTATAGGTACCTGCTTAATATAGAACGAAGTAATTCAGAATGCTCATTTAGGAACTTTCTTGAAACAAATATTTCACTTACTCGTTTTACCACGTTAGACTGATCT